>JADRCD010111216.1:0-19704 GCA_019843815.1 Montemys delectorum
CCCCTGGAAATGTAATTGTGATTTACCTGCGCCGATGGGGCTTTAAATGTCACATTTATAAAGGGAAGGCAGGCAGGCTTGAGGAGTTTAGTCACCTCTGAGCCGCCCATCACTGCCAGTGTCGGGGAAAGACAGCTGCAGGTCCACGGGAGATGCAACTCGGAGACTCCTCTCCATCAGGGCTGGAGGCAGGTGGCTCTCCCTGCCCCACCGGGCAGTGGCAGGGATGCGATCTTCAGCCTGACACAAGCTCTCTAATGTCCCTTGGCTGGTCTGTGCTTCCATCAGCCACACCATGTTAGTCTGTGCTTCTGAGAGCCACACCATGGCTGGTCTGTAACACCACTGGCCACCACTGCTTCCTCTCCCTGTGAAGTGACATCGCAGTGACACTTGTGTCCTTGGGAAAGGCTGGGAGCAGCCCTGAGAATCTCATGGTGGGCAGTGGCTTAGGAAGGGTAGGTCTAAGGCACCTGAGGACTCAGGTCAGTGATCATCTCTTCCCTGTGCCCCGCTTGGTGCGCCTTCTATGCTAGGTGTGGGTGGGGCCAACTCCTCTAGCTGTCTTGTTGGTCAGTCATCGAGCCTTTGGTTTCAGCTATGCATCTTCTGGGTCCCGTGAAGGGTAGATGCCCAGCAGGGAGGAACACCCCTAGGAGGCTGTCCTGTCCAATGCCGTTGCGGCCACCATAGTGAGACACGGATTGGGTACAGAGTTGGTTGCTACATGTGCCAGGCCAGAGACAGGAGGCACAAGCTTAGGGAGCTTAAGCATCATGCTGTTAGTGCAGGCCTGGCGGGGGAAGCCATGTTCCAAGAGCTTGCAGTAGCCCAGATACTCCACCTACAGCTCCGGGTCTTCCTAAAAAAGACAATATGAACTTAGACTAGGAAGCCACGCCCCTAGCCTATGCCCAACTGCTTTCAATACCCATGTCTGGACGTTGAGTGGCACTCGAAAGGTTGATCCCCACCTTCAGGCTCCAGGCATTGCCTAGCCTTGTGTGTACCACCCATGCTCCTCATAGGTGAGTACCACTGCAGGGATAGAGTTCACATTTCTACAGGAAGCGAAACTGAGGCTCAGCACTGACCTAGGCTGTGGCCACGTCACACACACACACACACACACACACACACACACACACACACATACACACATGCACACTCTCTCTCTCACACTCACACTCACACACACCGCCCACAGGCACTTGACAGTCGTTTTAATCATGACCTGGGCTGCAGCAAGCAATGCCAGGCACTAACAGATTGCTGTCGCATCTCTCAGCCGAGTCTCCCTTAACTGACACTTCACAGCTATTGTTAATGTGCATTTCTCATCGAGTCATTTTCAAAGCCTGAACTTGTAGCACATCCCAATGATAAACGTCCCTGGTTCCAAGTCCCCTGTCAGCTGCAGTGTCGTCCTTACCCCCTCCCCAGCACCTCCCGACAGCCCATCCAGTTTTACGATCGCTCTGTCCCAGTGATCACGGCTGAACCTTTAAGAATCCGGACGCATTTCAAGTTTAATTGAATAAGATTCTTTGTATAATAAATTCCGCATGAATGCTACATAAATCAGTGCCTGGAAGGATTTGTGGCTCATCTCTTCCCAGATGGGGTTTGAGGATCCTGCTGGCAGTGTGCTGCCCAAGCTGGTCCTGTCTTGATCACCAAGAGGAATACATTTGTCTTTGGGGTTCTGGCAGGGGGCGTGGCTTCCACTGTCAGAGCCTAGAGCTGCTCTCTGAGTCCTTCCTGGAGGATAGTGCTTTGTCCAGGCTGGGCAAAGGATGAGCAGGTTGAGGTCTGGGAGATTTGGGGGAGGAGTCTCAGCCACTTTATGGAATTGGAACCCCCAAAACCATCAGTCGGTACCTTAAGAATCCTGGAGAAAGCGGTGCATACTCATGGTGCACATGGTCTATCTCATTTGGTTGCTAAGTTTGCATGCATCCCAGAAGTCCATGTAACCCCAAGGTAAGATTTTCATGTAAGCTGTGGCACATACCTGTTGTCCCAGCCACCTACAGGGCTGAGGTAGCTGGATTCTGTGAACAACCTGGGGATTTAAGGCCAGCTTGGGCAACATAAGACCACTCTCTTCAAGAGCTAAGTGTAGATCCATGGGCAGCTTCCTCAAGCAGCCACTTAGGGGTTCATATAGCCCCAGCCTTGAGGGCCCGGGTGTGTAGAGAGGCTGCTGGGGACTCAGATGGTGCCCTAACCTGGAAGAACAGTGAGTGATCTGTTCTTCTGTCTGGCTTCCCCAACCCAGGTCTGAGAGCAACCTTGTCACTTCCCAGTATCTGAGCCCCGGACATGCTGGTCATCTTTTCCCTCTTGCCCCATCACTGGTAAAATGATGAGTCTTCACACTTTACGGTCACAGAGGAGCTTAACTTGGGAATGTTGAACAAGGGCCTTGCAAACACTAGCTGCTGTTACTTGAATTCAAATTATAGTTTTCTCACATCTTAGCTGAGTCACCTCGAGCAATTCACTTAGCTACTGTGTAGCCCAGGCTGGCCCAAATCCTGTGACATTCCCACCCAAGTGCTCCTTGGTCCCCCAAAGTAGTGGCATTAGCGTGGTGTACCACTGTGCCTGGCCCTCTGTCTTTGTACCACTGTGCCTGGCCCTCTGTCTTTGTAATGGAATAACAGCAACTGCCTGAGGTGGCGGCTGATGCTGAGGGCCTGGCCCATGCAGCTGTCATAGCTCAGCAGCTCTGTCCTCTTCAGATCACATTCTGAGCTCCAGGTGTGGAACCAGGCTTCGGGACAGGGTGTTACTACAGAGCCAGCTGGCCTCAAATGAGAGATCCTCCTGCCTTGGTTTCCTGAGCACTGTAATTCTAATTATGTGTCACCTTGCTCAGGCCAGAACTTTGCAGCCCCTCCCACTGTGGACTGGTGAGATGGCTGGGCATGTAAGGGCACCTGCGACAGAACTGATGTCCCGAGTTTGACCCCTGGTGGAAGAAGACAGGCTCCCAGGAGTTGACCTCTGACTTCTGTGCATGCGCATTACATGTGTGCCTGTAAACATACATACAGAAAGGAAGTAGAGAGCATTTTATCCACAGCAGCCCCAGCAAGCCGCCATCAGCACCTTTGTTACAAACACACAAGCTGGGGCTTCTCCATACCAAGTCCACTCTGGGCCTTGAGCTTGGACCTCAGCCTGCTCAGCGTCTCGTTCCCCAGGGTGGCCTCCTTGGGCAGTTAGCTATTAGGGTAGGGCTGGTAATTAAGTGGGGGTAGGCTGCTTCTCTAGGGAAGGAGGAAAGAATTGAAAAGCTCCCACAGAACCCTGGTTGGCTCAGCCGGAAGCAGCCATTCCAGGGAAAACACGAGACATAGGTGCCAATTCAAAGTGACACAGGCAAAAGCTGCCAGAGACCGAACCCAGTAGATGGCACAAAAGCATCCTGACAACTCCAGACCCCGGGTGCAAGGTGACCTCTCTATCTGCCGGCCCCATCCATAGAAGCAACTCCGAGTGGCTGATCTCAGGTCACAGGCCCTCTGGTCCTCCTCGCCAGCCATCTGTAATGCCCACATCCCTCCCTGGCTAGTAGGTGCTTTATTTATGATCACCTTGGAAGGGTCGAGCAGACATATGTTGCTAAGGGGCATTTATTCTTGTTTATAAAATTTATGGCTTCACCTCGATTACACACTGTCAAAACGGGAAGGATCGGCCCCAAAGCCTCTTGCCGCCTGACTGCCTCAGACGCGCGTACATCTGTTAACTCCATGGGAGCTGTGCAGGGAAATCAGGTCCGCTATAACTCAAGCTTGCTGTCCTGCCACGAGGTGTGAGCTGTAGGCCTTGAGCACACACCCAGGCGTGCGTGTGGGCAGGGAGGCGGCTGTCGGCTGTGGCACCCATGCCAGGGGACCAGCTGCACAGACTCGCCGTGGCCTCCGTCAAGGTGCTTTGTGCTGGAAGAGGAGGCCTTTGGGGTACAGCGGCAGCACCCCAGCAGCTGGAGAGAGTTCTGACCTGTGGCTTCCCACCTATCCATGTCATGGGAGAAAAGCATGAGTCCCTGTGCAGGGAGAGGAGGCAGGTGTGAGTTTCAGGACAACTTGGCACTGCTGATGACAGTCTTGAGAGTCTGTCCCAGGCCTGTAAGTCCAAGCCCGAGCATCTCAGGGGGAAACATCTCTCAGCAGAGCCAAGAGGGCCCCCACTCAGCAGTGTTGCTCACTGCAATGAAACCCCTGGAAACTAGTGCTCAAGACAAGGCAGTTCAACAGTTTAAGAGTGAGGGACCGTAAGGAAGGTCACGGCCCCTGAACATACACTGCTAGGTATGAGGACCTGCTACAAAATGCTATGTAGCAAGCAGCACGAATCCTGTGAAATCAATACGCATGTGTATACACTGCGCAGAGGTGTGTGTGTATGCTAACACTGCCTGCTTCTGAGGGGGTGGGGTGGGGATTACGGGTGATATGAGCACTTACTCCTTGTTTGCCTGGATTTCCTAATTTTTGGGGGGGGGGGCAGTAGATTTAGGTTAGATTTAGAAGAGCTCCATGTGTAAGAGACACAGGAAAAATGGGAAGAAAAAGAAAGCCAGGTGTGGTGGCAGCTCAGTTGGTAGGATGCTTGTCTAGCCTGCACGAAGCCTTGGGTTTGGTCCCCAACACGGGATAACTTGGTGTGTGTGGTCCACGCTGCTAATCTCAGTACCTGGGAGGTGGAGGCAGCGGGTCAAGTTCATCTTGGCTACATATCAAGTTTGAGGCCAGCATGGGCTACATGAGACCCTGGCCAAAGTGGGGAAATAGGGGAGATGTCCCCTGCCTGCACTGTGTCACCTCCTTCCCCGGGGAACAGCTGGAGTCATGGTAGTCCATGGAAGATGACATCCCACAGAACCTCCCCACTAGTCATGAGTGCCTTCTGATGATGTCTTAGTCAGTCTTCTATTGCTGTGAAGAGACGACATAGTCATGGCAACTCATAAAGGAGGACATTTCACTGGGGCTGGCTTACAGTTCAGAGATTCAGTCCAATCATCATCATGGTGGGAAGCCTGCAGGAGGACATGGTGCTGGAGCCGAGAGTTCTACATCTTAATCCACTGGCTGAGAGAGACTCTGGGCTTGGCCTGGGCTTTGGAAACCTCAAAGCCCACTCTCTCTAACAAGGCCACGCCTCTTCGTGCCCTCAAATAGTGCCACTTGCTGGTGACCAAGCATTCAAATCTATGGCCTATGTGAGCCATTCTCATGCAAACCAACCTGTGCTGTTCCCTTTCTGCATTGACAGTGGGTGGCTGAGGGCTGGTCTGAGAATGTAGACTTGGCTCCTACTCTAGAGTAAGTGAGGAGGGAGGAAAAGTGCTCCCACCCTTGCGGGACGCCTCCCTGGGGGAGGTCCACATTACCATGTCAGCCAAAAGTCGAGGACACTGTCTCCTCTCTGGACCAAGGGGCACGTTGACAAGTGGAAAGCCTTGGCAAGTGGCAAGGTCGGGACTCAGTCCCAGTCTTCAGTAGCAGACCCAGGTCCTTCTCCTCTGTCCTGCTGTGAGCAGAGGGGCTTACCACAGGAAGGGAAAAAGAAGAAATTCAGTGGGTTGACAGCTATAAGAAGGCTGATCCAGGAGGCTAGACTCTATCAAAAGGAATTTGGTAATCTACTAGTAATGCCTGTCATGGCTCAGAGATACAGAATGAATGAGAGTCATGCTTTTGATACTTCCAGATTCTTAGGGTAAAACCATCACTGATCTCAAAGGAGGGGACACTTCCTAGGGAGATCTGGTCTCTAGACTGCCTCAGGGGGATCACACTACCCCTCCGAATCAGCCCCTCAAGATGGTTCTCAACATTCCAAGAGAACTAACTGAGGGAAATTTTCCAAGAGCTTCGAGGTGACAAATCAGGGCCATAGATCTCAAAGAGTCAAATGCTTATAAATCTGACTAATTAATTAGTCAGCCCTGACGAGCTCCCCACTATAATTCAGCATCTGCAATTAGATTTCATATTAAAGCATGCAAATTCAAGATTAAACCCAGAGAGATGGTGTGACAACTCCACCCCCTCCAGCCTCCCTATCCAGCACCACGGGGCTCCTCGGGGTGCAAATTCCAGAACCTTCCCTTCCAAGGCTTTGTCTCTCAGGTCCCCATTGTGGTGCAGTGCAGTGCCCAGCAGTATGAGGAACCAGTGCCAGCTCCTCTTCAGGAAGATGGCTATATTTTCATAGGGCAAACATTTTGGTCCAGGGACATTGGTTGCAAAGTCCTGCAGCCAAAGGTCATGAAGGAAACCTCTGAATAAAGTGTAGGCCGTGCTGCCTGACCACTTTAGGGCAGGACACCATTGTCATCGGGGAGCAGAGGCATTGGCACACACACATACACACACACACACACATACACACACATATATACACACCTGTATATATATACATATGTATATATACACACTCATATATGTACACATATATATAGACATATACACACACATATACACACATGCATATATAGACCCATATACATATACACATGTGTGTATACACACATGTATATACACATATAAACACATATGTACATACATTTACACATATATACGGACATGTATATACACATACACACATATAATGTGTGTGTGTGTATATATATGGAGATCTAGATATAGATAGGAGGGAGGTGCCAATGATCTCAAGGGCTGCACAGCCTTGCTGTTCACAGTGTGCAATGACGTTTTCATCAGTGAAGGGTCACATTTGTGACAGTGGCAGACCATGCAACACCATGGCTTTACTTGTGACTAAGCTCTGTGTGTGTGTCTGTATGCTGATAAAATAGCAGGGAACACATGTCTGAGAAGGTATTCCCACCAGAAAGTGATGTGTGGCTAGTTTAATCCATTGGATGGTCAGGTGGGCAGTTGACAGCTGGCTTTGGTGACTTCCCTTGCCTGCATAAATGCTCATGCGTGTGCCACATTTTGTACTATAGCCACATTTGATCTCAGTAGCCCTCCCTGGGAAGGGGCCAGCCCCATTTTGCAGGCCTGGAGAGGACCTGTGACTGCTCCCAACCAAAGTGAGGAAGGGGCCATGGTAGATTGTTCAGAGCCTGAATCGTCACCAGAGTGGGCTTTGGAAAGGAAGGAAGCAGCAGGGACCTCTGGGGACAACTGTTATGTAGGCATTTCATCAATGGTATCTGATTGGCTTTTCCTTGTGGAGCATGATCCCTAGAATGCTTCCTAACTTGTACACACTCCAGAAATCATCTTCCTAGTTCCCGTGTGGTGACTGGCTTTCAACAGACACTGAATCCCAGGCCTGTGCGATACCTGGCACAGTTAGCTTACAATGTCAGTGGACCTAATGTGGAAGAACAACACCTGAGCCAGGCCCATCTCCTGAACCTCCATGAGACACTGTGCACTGAGGATAGGCCATTGGCTGTAGGCTACTCCTTCATGCCCTCTATTTCGACTCCCCCAGGGGTCCTGAGCTGCCCCGGCTTCTATCTGTGGCATGGGTACCTGGCCCAGCGACAGACATTATGGGATATTTCTGAGGCTCAGCTGGCTCCTGCCATGGGATATTGAAGAACACTGGATGACTAGAGACCACCCCAGATGGAGGCAGGCTGTTTCCATTTGATCGGCTCTTGGTGGGAGGAACCAACAGCTTGTTTCCTGGGGATCACTGGCTTAACACACCAAAAGGGAAAACCAGGATCTCTGGTTGCCACTGTACAGCCAGTGGCATGCCCACCATCATTATGAAAATATTTGGGAGCTGAGGGACGAGGAAGGCACTCGTACAAGAGACATCCACGGTGACCCTCTCAGTGGAACGCATTCAGATGCAGGAGCCATGTCTACTGCAGACCCTTGTCTGGTTCTCTGCCTTGGCTGGCGAGGGGTCTTTGGATCACGGAGCTCCAGTGAGCTGAAGGGGGAGGTCCTGGCCTTTTTCTTGCCTTCCTGTCTGTGGTAAGTTTCTAAAGGCTCATAGGAGAGTGAATACCACAGAGCAGGCTGTCTGGAGCACCCCCCAAGACTTGTTCTTTCCTTTGGCTGGGAATTGGGGCCAGCAGTTGTTCCATGGCCTGTCACTTCCTCTGAGTTTGCAGGACTTGGGAAGCCAGCAGGAATACTCCAACACAGGCATGACCATGAGTGATAGGGAAGCGCTGCAAAGGGCAGAGCATCCCTTCCACCTTGCCAAGAGGCTTTTCCCACCTTTCTGACCACCCAGCCCTGATGAGTGTTTTGGTGTAGCAGTGTTCCGACCTGGAATACTAGGGGATAGTTTCTAAACCTCACTTTTCCTAGCTGTTGAGTGGGTACCATAATGGAGTGACACAGGGCACTGGATAGAGTGGCCAGGAATGGGATGACATTTTTTATTGGATTATAACTCCTTGGGGTAGGGACAGTACCCACACTGCTTGTGGCTGTTCTAATACCCATCTCAGCCCGAGGCACGGGAGCTCTCTGGGCCTATTTGTTAGGTGAATGAATGCCCGTCAGGCTTCCTGGGCCAGCTCCCGGCTGGAACACCTGCCAGCTGCTTAGCCCATCTGGCACCATCTGGGCCAGTGACAAAACCTTCCAGCAGACTGTACCAAAGCCCCTACAGTATGCACAGAGGATCCTCCCTCCCCTGGACAGTGTCCTGTGTGGGACAAAAGGTTACAGAGGGCACAGGAGCCCCTGTAGGGAAAGGATCATGGATGCAGATGCCTGGCAGGAGGTGCCTAGAGCTGGCCTAGAGTGGGCAAAGCAGCACCATGTTTGCCCTGGCGTAGCTTTGCTTCTGTCTTCCCAAGGACCTCTCTTTCAAGCCTAACACTGCCTACCTGTTTGCCACCCCGACTGACTTTAAAATCCCAATTTGGAAGATAGCCTGAGCCCTGAGCCCGTGCTCCCCCATCCAGCATACACTCCCCCAGGCAGAGGAGTCACACGGGCCCAGGACTGAGTCTCAATTGTGGAGTTTTTGAGTTGTGATCTCCCACAAGCCTGTTCGCCTCTCTAACCCAAGGTAGACTGAGGTCAGCTCCAGCCCAGTTCATAAGATCTCTGGTAGATTTATAGCGATCATCCATGCAGAGGCTGGATGAAGAGGGCGGAGCAGACTGACAGCCTTGGTTATCACAATTTGGCATGTGGTGTCCACGCTGACCTTGGGCCAGTGGTGCTTCATTTTCCATCATGCCTCACCTTACCCGTCTGCTCTTGCTTCTGACTCTGCCACAGTGACTCCCTTTTCACCTCCATGGTGAAAACTGCAGAGTGAACACACGCAGTTCCCTTCTGAGCCTCTCCATCAAACCTGTGCATGATTTGCCCATGAATGCAGAGACCACTCTGGCTTCAACTCAGAGATCTTCCTGCTCCTGCATCCTGAGTGATGGGATTAAAGGTGTATGCCACCACCCATGACTTTCTTGTTTGGTTTTTTTTTTAAAATAGGGTCTTACTTTGTATCACCTGGATATTCTTGAACTTGAAATCTTCCTGCTTGAGCCTCCCAAGTGCTGAGCGGATGGCCGGAGTGACCCACAGTGGAGCTAGCTATGACAAAAAAAACTCAGTGTCCCATTTTCTCAGATGAGGAGAATGAGGTTCCAAGCAAGGTGGTCCGATCACTCACGACCCGACCAGCCTTGCCCACCTGCCCAGTAATTCCAGCTGTCTGTGAGCCAGATGATCCACGGCTGTTATTATACAGGCACGAGTGCAGAGTGAAGCTGACATGTAGACATTGCCCAGCATGACCTGGACATCTCTGAGGCCAAGTTCAGCATTGTATTCTACCTGCTGGAGCCCCGCCTTGACCTTGGTTCTTCAAACCGCCTGGTGCTCTGCCACACACACTCCTGCCCCCACACCAAGCTCTAACAAGGGTCTAAGGGAATTTTGAAGGAAAGGCAGCCACAATGACCAAACCAGGAGAGTTGTCTAGCGAATGTGGCTTCTGCACTGTCTTTGGCCCAACAGCAGATCTCTGAGACTTCTGCTATTGGTGAATGTTCATACCCAAGAGTCCGAAGAACAAAGGAATCCCAGAGAGAATGTGTGCTTTGCCCCTGAGATAAGCCGGAGTCACCAGCTGCCCACAGACAGCAGGGACCAGGGTCTCTTATGCCCCGCTCTCTGCTGTCCTGGAAGGGGAACTGCAGCTCAAAAAGCAAGGGGCTCTGGACTGAACTTCCAGTTGGTGGGCAGCAGGGCTGGGACACGAGCCCTGTGGCAGAATGCTCTCGGCCCTGGGTGGATGGTGGAGTGTGCAGCGCAGCCTCCAGAACAGCCCCATCTGTTACACATATGCTCGTCAGCAGCGTTGGCTGTCAGGACACAGTGAAGAAATGATTTCATTAGGACCCGTGCACCAAGGGGTGGGACCGCTGACTTGATGCAGCCTCCAACATCGGTCTCACACTGGTGAGAGAGACACAGTCGGTTCCTGGAGATGCACACTTGGGCAAACCCCTCAGGCGTGCAGACACTTCAGGCCAGGTCCCTAGGGGCTGAAGCGTACTTGCTAAGCTCGTTCCACACAGATGAGTCCCCAGCCTGTGTAAACTTCGAAGAAATGGCAGGTGACCTTTATGGTAAGTCAGGAGCCCGGGAAGTCTGGCCAGAGGCTCTCTAGCCTCATCATGCCTGTGGGTGGTTGTTTTGTTTTTTGGTTTGAGACCACATGGGTCTGCTGTTTATCAAAGGCAGGTCTGAACTTTGAAATCCTCCTGTCCTGGACTCCCAGATTATATGTGTAGTGACACATAAACCTGTGACCCCAGCTCTCAAGCAGCGGGGGGTATATAGTACACCCAATCTCAGAAAGAAAAGAAGAAAAAAAAAGGACCCAGGGCACACCACACCCGTGCACTGACCAACGTAGGAAGAAGCCACCATTCTACCTGTTTCTTGCTCCTAGCAGCACAGCTGGCAGAGGACGAAGGCCAGTGGCCCTGGCCCTGCCAGCAACAGTGGTGTTTTCCCAGGGTTTTGCATCAACAAAATGTTCATAAGCACCCACAGGTCTTGCTGGCCTATCAAAAAAATCCCGCTTGCTGCATGCTGGCTTTTTGTGCTGGTAACTTCTGTTGTAAAAAGCACAAAGCCGGAGCCAGGCTTTGGTTTTAGGTGGGTGAGCGGCACATTGAAGGAGATTATCTGTCTCGGGGGCTTTGAAGTATTTTCCTGTTAGTGGGGATACCTGGGCGCTTGAGGCACCCCAGGTTAGACCCATCTTGAGCTATCTGATCTCTCCCACCAAGCAGGCTGGCTTTGGTAGGTACCATAAATCATAAACTGCAAAACTATGCATGTCGTCCTGGTACCACTGCCTGTTGGAAGGGAGTGGAGGGAAACCAGCTCTAAGGATGCTTCTCTGAAATGTCACTTCAAAGCTAGGCACATGTGACAACTGCCAGCTCTCCTAGCTCAGCTCCAAGGCCAGGATGTCGAAGCACCCTTGTCCTTCCGCTCCTATGGGTGCCTCATGTGACCTGAGCCATCCGGGCACAGGGCTGAGTACAAACCAGAACAGAGCCATTGTGTGCTCAAGTACAAATTTAATAAAGCCCTGACAAGTCTTAGTCCACAAGTTACTACAAAAACAAAATCCCACTTCGCTACCTTCTGGAGCCACCGGGAGCTGCCAGGGTGTCAGCAGCAGCCATGGGAGCTGCCGGGGTGTCAGTTAGCTGCAGCCACAGTATAACTGCTAGGAAGCAGACTCTAGGTGACCCACAGACAACCCTAGGTCCAAACCAATCGGGTCAAGTTGGTACTGGTGTTTACACCTCACTCCTGCCCGAGTCCACGCTGTAACTCTCAGGCTCCATGTTATTTGTGCAGGCTGTGCATGGGCGCAGGACTCTGCGGACAAGCTGGGAACACACATGGCTGGCAGACGTCTTCAAGGACTTGCCAGCCTTCCATGCAAGTGGAGCTGGCACCACCTTCCAGAACCCAGGGCTTTCCTGGGCCTACCCCACGCTCCAGCCATGGCTCTTTGCTAAAGTGAGGACAGGGCATGCCCACGTCCCACTGTACAGGTTCTTCATGGAAGGTGTTTTCTTGCTTTGAGTGCTGTAGTCCTAAGCTGGCTCCACAGAGTGGAGGAAGGAACAGGACTCCTGGCTTCTACCAGAGTGGGAGGGAGACAAGAACTTGAGGCAGGAGATACATGGCTGCTAGCAGATCACTGAGCCCAGGGCCTCTGCCTCAACATCCTGAAACTGGATAAAGTTCTTAAGAGAAATGGGGAAAAGGGAGGCCCAGGAGCGCAGTGGGTGGGAAAAGAGAATGAGGTCCCAGACAAAGCGCAGTGCCAACAGAGGCGATGTGGAGATGTGTGGGACGCATCCTCAGCCTCCGGGGCCTGTCAGTGCAAAAGGACGGACTCTGAAGTCCCTGGAATAAAGTACTGCCCAGACGACTGGGCACTAGAGGGTCTCATGTGGTTCTCATAAGGTGATAAGGGGGCAGAGTAAGCAGGCTCTGGGTACTCCAGAAATGGGCTGTTCTCCAGGGGAGCAGGTTTCTCTCCCAAGCTAGGACACTGATGCACAGGCCAGGGACTGACAGCAAGGGTTCCCTGACAGCGTGGCCTGCTGAGGACTTGGGAAGGAGGGCTGTGGTGTGAAACAACTGGATCCCTGTAGGAGAGACCCTGACTATGCTCAGTGGCCTCCCTGGCAGGAGCTGGGCTTGGCTGCCTGGGAAGAGGCCACTGTGGACAGGGTGGAGGCAGGGACTTTGCTGTGCATAGAGGCTTGGCGAGGCCGTACCTGAGTTTTCAGAACGGAAGGAGGAGCTCACAGGCACAGGCCTTGTGTCCTCAGAGGGCAAGAGAAGAAAGCCTCACAGGATTGCCAGGAGTTACTCTGCAATCACTAGGCCCAGGTCTCAGGCCCCAGGGACAGGAAGGCCCGGCATGGGCAGAACTGAGGGGCTGTTTTCATCAGCCCTCTCTCCCCAGTGCACGGAGGGCACTGTGTAGCATCCCCAAGCTTGGGCATCTCATGGCTATTGAGAGGGTCTGAGGGCCGCAGTACCCTGGCCACACTCCTGGGGCCGAAGGGCTCTGTAGTAGTGAGATTGGGCTGGGTTAGGAGAGCTCAAAGCCCGTGTTCATGCTGATGGCGTAGCGCAGTTTCTCTCGCAGTACGCTTTTCTTGCTGTAGTTGGGCAGCTTAAGCAGGTTGAAGCAAGTAGAAGAAGTGGGCAGACGCCCACCTGGCTCCCTCTTGCGGATGGTGAAGAAGCCCCTGAGGACGCTGCCCAGGGTATCCCCAGTGTCCTGCAAGCACACACCACAGCTTTGGGTCAGAAGGTGCCTACACAGGAGCAAGAGATGCCCAGCTCAGAGCAGGAGGCTGAGAGGCTGAAAAACACCTGCTGCCGGGCACTCACACCTGCTGCCGGGCACTCACACCTGCTGCCGGGCACACACACCTGCTGGAGTCCTGTTGTAGGTCACCTAAGACAACAGGCTCTTGGCTGACAGACATGTACCAGCTAACTAAGGCAACCTAATACCCCTTCCCTGTCAGTACCACAACCCATGGCCGACTAGCACTTGGCTCAACTTTCCCCAAAATTTGGAAGTGGAAGACCATCTAGTGTCTGACCCATGGGAACACAGCCTGCAGGCTGCAGAGAGGTGGTGAGGCAGGTATACCCTGAGACCAGCAGGCATTCACAGGGTACCCACATCTGAGCATCAGCATAGTCATGCTTCTACTACACTGGATATATGAGCCTTAGGCATTCTCTTTTAAGCTGCAGTCAACAGGCAGCCTGCCTGGGTGTGCGTGTCAGCAGGGAGGAGTGGGGCAGATCTGCTCTGTCCTCTTAACCTGCCTCTTGGACCTTGAACCTGGCCAGATAAGCAGCCATGAAAGAGTGTCCTAATTACACACCCTGAAGGCCTTCCTCAAGGAGGGACCTCAGACAATACTGAAGCCACACTGACCTGGGTCTGCAGTGCCCTCTGTGGGTGGCTGGCTGTCATGCCCTGAGAACCATGTAGGCAAGGGTGGGGACACAGTGGGCATGGCAGAAACTGAGCACGAGGGAGGGAGGGAGGGAGGGAAGGAGGGAGGGAGGGAGGGAGGAAGGAAGGGAGAAAGGAAGGAAGGAAGGAAGGAAGGAAGGAAGGAAGGGAGACAGGAAGGAAGGAAGGAAGGAAGGAAGGAAGGGAGAAAGGAAGGAAGGAAGGAAGGGAGAAAGGAAGGAAGAAAGGAAGGAAGGGAGAAAGGAAAGAAGGGAGACAGGAAGGAAGGAAGGAAGGAAGGAAGGAAGGAAGGAAGGAAGGAAGGAAGGAAGGGAGTGGGGACGTGCCCACAGTTACCTGGTCATCTGACACTTCCACACAGCGGATGGAGAACGGAGGCTTGAGGTAGGCGAATCCTAGGAGTGGGGGCCGGGAGCAGCTGGTCACAAACTGCAATACAAGGCAGGGTCAGAGGGCATTAGGGTTTTTTTTTTGCCACCGCAGCCATGCTGGGCTCTTCTCCCTCGGTGTGCTGTTCAGTAGAACTAGGGTTAACGGAGGTGCTTGCCCCACATGTGCCCAGGACACATCTCAAGTCCCTAGGGTACCACTCTCTGGAACTAAAGCTGAGGAAGTAGTGGGCAACTGAACAAGACTGGTGACTTGTAGGGCAACTTAGAGTGAGGCTCATGACATAGGTCTCCTTTTATCTCTGCATAGGCGCTCTTCCAGCCCAAGCTGGCTTTCTTTTTTATTTTATTTTTTATTTTTTATATGTAAGTACACTGTAGCTATCTGCAGACACCCCAGAAGAGGGCATCCGATCTCATTACAGATGGTTGTGAGCCACCATGTGGTTGCTGGGATTTTAACTCAGGACCTTCGGAAGAGCAGTCAGTGCTCTTAACCACTGAGCCATCTCTCCAGCCCCTCAAGCTGGCTTTCAACTTGCTCTGTAGCAGAAGATGCCCTTTGACTCCTGGTGTGTAGCAGCACAGTTTAGAGCAGGTCTCTGGCTGCAGTCACATGGTAAGCAGAAACAGGAAGAGATGAGTGGCTTCTGTCCTCAGGGAGAACAACAGTGGCAGCATCTGAGGGGGCCTGGGCGAGCAGACGCTGGTGGTGCCCATGAGCCCAGGTCTGGAGCCAGTAAGTCCTGTACAGCTTAAAACCATGATCTCATACACAGCATACCCTACTGAAGCGAGAACTTTGGAATTTTGGTTTCTTTTTTTTTTTTTTTTAAGTTTTATTTATTATTATTTGTAAGTACACTATAGCTGTCTTCAGACACACCAGAAGAGGGCGTCAGATCTCATTACGGATGGCTGTGAGCCACCATGTGGTTGCTGGGATTTGAACTCAGGACCTTCCGAAGAGCAGTCAGTGCTCCTACCCGCTGAGCCATCTCTCCAGCCCCATGAATTTTGGTTTCTTTAAAAAACACAGAAATATTATAAGAAAGTATTTTCATTTTAATTCCAGGTGTGGTGATATGGGGTTGCCTGTTGCTTCAGACTATCTGCAGCAGTTGACTATGATTTGCCCCATGCTCTAGCAGAGGCGTGGTCTTGCCAGCTGTAGATACTTTCTGCAATTGTGTGATGTTTGGAATTCTGTGAACTTTTCAGAGGGTAGATAAATGCTAGAGACCTGACAGGTGTGGTTGCTGGTCACTGGGTGGGTGTGAGGGTGGACATTGCAGTTTGTTAGTAGTTGTGCTCAAAAAAGAAACAAACAAACAAAAAATCCAACCAACCAAACAAACAAACAAAAAAGAAGAAAGAAATGAGATTCAGAGCGCTGTCTCTCTCCCTGCTATCCTTTCTCTCTTACCTAGTGACAGAAGGTGAAACTGGGGAGCTAGAGTGGGAAAAAGAACAACCCACAAAGCAGCAAAGCCCAGCTACACTCTGGCGTCTTGCACACATGCAGGGCTTCCTGAGGGCTGGGTTCCTGGGGGGTGGGGGTAGGGGTGGGGATTGGGAGTGGGGAGGGGCTGTAGAAGACTCAGCACCAATCAGCACACTGGGAAAAATCAGGTCCACAAAGCCAGTGAGGCTCTGTGGGACACTGGATGTGGAGCCTGTGGGCATCCAGCCGTACTTCTCAGCAACGTTGCAGAAGCTCCTGGCATTCTCCAAACACAGAACACAACCAAGCTGGCAATCCACAGGTCAGCCAGCCCTCAAGCGGAAGGCCTAAGGAAATCCCCTCTTCAACTCAGCAGTAACCAGATGCACGCTGTTTTCTGAGGGACAGAACGCCGTGCCTGGCTCTAACTCAGGAGCTAATACAATGTCGGTCATAATGACCACTTAAGCCATGTTATAATGCTATATCGCTTTATGTGTCATGCTTCAAAGGGTTTTTAATAAGTTACTATGTTCCTGGGAATGGAGACATGGCTCAGTGGTTAAGAGTGCTTGCTGATCTTCCAGAGGACCTGAGTATGATTTCCAGTACTCATACCAGGCAGCTCACAATTGCCTCTAACTCCAGTTGGCCTCCGAAGGCATTCACACACATAGCATATATCTACAAAGACACAAACACACCAGTAAGAATAAAATAAATCTTAAAAAAAAGCTTACTATGTTGCTGCTCTGACATGCTTAACTCTGTAAATATGGCTGGCCAGAGGGAGGGGGGACATTAGCTCTTACTACACTTGAAAGCAACTCGGTCACATCCCATCCTGCAGGAACATGCACTTCCTTCAGCTGGCACTGCAGTGTATAACAGACAGGTGATGGTTCAAGTGTGAGGCACTTGTGCTGCCCTCTCGAGGAGGAGCCTGGCCTGCTGGGAGGTGCACTGTGGGAAAACCAACCAGTGTTCCCAGAACCAATGCCCCTGTGGCCTGGAGACCCGTGGGTGCGTGGAGCCTGTGTGTACTAGTTGGACTGGAGTGGGTGATGGCTCCCTCAGCAGGAGAGAACTCAATTCAGAATGACCAGCAAGGAAGAAGACAAGCTGTTGGTTTGGTCGGTGGCACTACACAAAGTGGATCACACAAGAAACTCCCACACTTATAAACTAGATGTGGTGTAATGCCAGCATTTGGAGGTGGCGACTTCAAGGTCAAACTTGGTTACATGATACATGGCAAATCTGAGAACACCTTGGGATACATGAGACTCCGCCTAAAGAAAAACAGGGGGACGGAGAAGTGTGACTAGACAAAGTGTGCAGTCAGCATTAGGGGAGATTCCAAGGCACTACTTACACTCTGTACCACAGCTTTTCAGGGAGAAGAGAGCAGATGACAAAATGATGACGGGTTCCCTTTTAATGACACTCTCCCCACAGGTGACAAGAGACAGGTATGCACGTTCTCCAGTGTCCTATAAAGCTACGCCCTGTTGTTGTCATGCAGCAAATCCAACAGCACTTAGGGACACAGAGGGCACTCAGGACTTCACTGATGCTAGGGCAGACAGTTAACTACAGATACTCCTTCCGAGAAAGCACACAATAAGCCAGGCATGGTGGCCTCACATGGAATTTCAGTTCGTTCTTTTCTTTCTTCCTTCCTTCCTTCCTTCCTTCCTTCCTTCCTTCCTTTCTTTCTTTCTTTTGGTTCTTCGAGACAGGGTCTCTGTGTAGCCCTGGCTGTCCTGGAACTCACTCTGTAGACCAGGCTGGCCTCGAACTCAGAAATCCACCTGCCTCTGCCTCCCAAGTGCTGGGATTAAAGGCGTGCACCACCACTGCCCGGTGGAATTTCTGTTCTTAAGATGCTGAGGCAGGAGGCTGCTCTGACTCTGAAGTAGTTACATGCTGAGAGCCTGACTCAACCCCTGATCCCTCAGCAAGGTTCAGTGTTGTCAGCCTCAACATCTGTGCTTCCTTGGGAAACTCTATGTACCTGTGCTCGTGTGTATGTGTATAATACATGCATGTATCATACTGCACTGGAGTGATATTTAGGATTGTCTGTATCTTTTTTCCCTCTTCCTTCTCCTTTTTTGCAACAGGGTTTCTCTGTGTAGCCCTGGGTGTCCTGGGACTCACAGAGCTCTGCCTGCCTCTGCCTCTGAGTGCTGGATTATAAAGGTGTGTACTATTATTTCTTCCTTAAGGTAAAGAGGCAGAACTGCAGATGGCGAGGGCAGTGTGCTGGGCACAGTGGCGCACAGGGCCTTGCTCCACAGCAAGGAGCAGGCAGCAGCCGGGCCCCATCGCTGGGCCCTCTCTAGTTCCTCAGGCCTTTGGCATAGGAGGGGCTCTGCTGACACTGCTCTCTGGATAATCCCACTGTTTTCAGTGTGAATCACACCAAGTAGCTTGAGATCTGCGCACACATTGAAGAACATACATAGAAGTTGTAAATAAGTACCTTCAGGAACATGGCTCTTTCATCAGGCGTGAAGTCGGAAGCCAGGATATCCCAGAGCCAGATGATGACTCTGTGGCTCCCATGAAAGCCACCGTAGTACACTGTGTGCTTCCTAAAAATAACCCAGAGCAGGGCTTACTCTCAGGAACAGACAAGCAGGTACACCAATACAAAGTCCCATGCCATGGCCTCATCCCCCAGAAACTAAATGGGCTGTCACCAGAGTCACCCTGTATCAGAGCCCAGGGAGGGCACAGCTCTCCTTCTAGACGGCCTAATCACACCACAGATCCCTCCTCAATGCCCTTACTTTAAGTCTTCCAGATCGATCTCAGCGTTGTCCCCGGAGATGAGACGTTGAAGCTCAGGGGTAGAGAACATTCGGATCCACTCGGGCTTAATAATGGAACGGAAGCCACTAATGAGAGCAGCTGTCTGGTTTTTGATTTGAGTGTGCATTCGAAAATGCGCCATCAAATGGATGTAGCTAATTCTGTAAGGAGAAAGAGACACTGGGGACCAGCCGGCCAGGGCAGGCTGCTGCCAAAAATGCTGAGATGAGCCTAGTGCTCTTGAACCATCTCCAAAACACAAACACCAGCATCTATCAGCAGGCGACACCAGGATGTTGGCCCCCAAGCCACACAGAGCCACCACGACAGCAACATGTCCGGGGCAGCCTGTTCACTTGTCCTCGAACCAGAGAACTCCCTGGGACTGAGGGCCACCTGCACCAGCACAGGTGAGTCCCATTGGTCCTCTCTCAAGGACACAGCTTAGTGTTCCAAAGAACTTCAGAGAAAAGCTGCCTGCCACACCTGAACAGCACACCCAGAGTTCCACTGAAGTCTAAAGCAGTGTTAGACCAGCCCAGCAAGCTTGCCAGTGTCATTCTGCTGACAAGCATGCCCAGTAGATCAACTATTAAAAACTGTATGTTAAGTATAGTCCAAATAATTCCATTTTGGGAGCAAACGGGGCTGAGTAAGCAGGGCCGGAGCAAGTGGAACCGGAGCTCAATTCCCAGCAGCCACACACATGATGGCTCACGGCCATCTGTACAGCTACAGTGTACTCATACACATAAAATAAATAAATAAATCTTTAAAAAAAAATCCATTTTGCCCCACAGTGCCCAGGCCAAAGTTATTTTCTTTGAAACATTTCTACTTTAAAAACAGTCAGCAACATACATCACACACTAATACATTCAAATATGAATTTTCAATTATCTCCTTCTTCCATGTACTCTATGAAGGTTACTAATTCTCTGTCTCTGTCTCTTTCTCTGTCTCTCTTTCTCTCTCTCTCTGAGTGTGTGTGTGTGTGTGTGTGTGTGTGTGTGTGTGTGT
>JADRCD010111229.1:0-12299 GCA_019843815.1 Montemys delectorum
TTGCTTGGTTTTTGTTTTTTGTTTTTTTTGAGACAGGGTTTCTCTGTGTAACCCTGACTGTCCTGGAACTCACTTTGTAGACCAGGCTGGCCTCAACCTCAGAAATCCGCCTGCCTCTGCCTCCCAAGTGCTGGGAATAAAGGCAGGCACCACCACTGCCAGGCAAGATTTTTTTATTAAACAAACATAAGTTTGTGTTATGAACCAAAAACCCAACCAAATAAAAGGTAACTTTTTATTTTATTTTATTTTATTTTACACTGTAGTTGTCTTCAGACACACCAGAAGAGGGCGTCAGATTTCATTACGGGTGGTTGTGAGCCACCATGTAGTTGCTGGGATTTGAACTCATGACCTTCCGAAGAGCAGACAGTGCTCTTCCCCACTGAGCCATCTCACCAGCCCAAAGGGTAACTTTTAAATATTTTCTTCTATTTTAAAATTATATGTATCTTGTGTGGGCATGTGCAAGCATGTGAAGGTGCCTCCAGAGACCAAAGATGTCAGAGCCCCCAAGAACTGGAGTTACTGGCTGTCTCAAGCCAACTGAACAGGGGTCCTCTGCATCAGCAGTTAAGCTGAAGCACCTCTTCAGCTTCAGTTAGTTATTTTGAGACTTCTTGACTTTGGAGGCATGGCTCATGAATCTGCAGCTGTGGCCAATTTGTATGTATTAGCTCAGGACCACTGCTCCCCCCCACCCCCCCAAACCAAGTTCTCAGCACAAACGAAATTTATTTGCCCTAGAGGGACAAAGGGCAGGTAATAAGGGACAAAGACAGGAGATAGAGGAGCGAGTGGAAGAGGAAGGGAACAAAGGAGAGGGGCAAGGGTGTTTATCCTGGAGGACAAAGGACTCTGGTTAGAGAGGAGACAGATGTGGCCCAAGGACAAATGGAGTTATAACAGTAAAGGGGGAAACCCGGGTTAGGATGAGGTGTTTAATTTTGATTGGGCATGTTAATTCAGTGAGCCAAAGGGAGCTTTTGACTGCTGGACTTCAACACTTTGATAGCAGAACCTTGGTAGTCAGCCTCAGAAGGAGGAAGTGGCCAAATAAGGGGATAGACCTGGTTGGCTAGCCTTAGAAATGTAACTTAATGTTTTTTTGTTTCGTTTTGTTTTGTTTACCAAGGCGGAGGGAAGGGTTTTGCCAGAACCATGCCCATATTCGAGTTAGCCAGAGTCCTTTTATAACCTGTATCCTTTTTTCTTTTCTTTTTTTTTTTTCGAGACAGGGTTTCTCTGTGTAGCCCTGGCTGTCCTGGAACTCACTCTGTAGACCAGGCTGGCCTCGAACTCAGAAATCCACCTGCCTCTGCCTCCCACGTGCTGGGATTATAGACGTGCATCACCACTGCCCGGCCATAACCTGTATCCTTAGCCTGGGGACTTGTTGACTCTGAGAAGTGAGTGAGCAGGAAAGCAGCTGTATATTTAGTTTTTCAATGATCCCGTATCTGATCCTCTCGCTCTCCCTCAGTAACTGTACCAACTACTTCAGGAATCTAGCCCCCTACCCCCAACCTTTTAAGCCACTCTCAGAAACTGGGTCTCACACTGTAGCCCAAGCTAAACTGAAACTATGTTGGCCAAGTGTTGACCACCTCTAGACAACCCTCTTGTCTCAATCTCTTAGTGCTGGGCAGTAATATTCTCGTTTCCTTGCTTTAGGATCTTGTCCTCTGTTCACAATATTTTTCCAAGGGCACTTGTATCTACTGCCTCGACCTCAAACTGGAAATCCTCAGATCCTCAATTTTGCCTGCTTAGGAGGAGCATTACAGCAGCAGCAGCCCGAGCGCCCCTTGCTGTTCGTTTGCCTAAGATCTTTATGAGTAGGGCCTGAACCTGCTGCTTCCCAAAGCTCTCAGAGATGACTGAAAGAAAACACGAAGGAGGCTGAGGCTGGCTGTGGTGACAAACACACACACTTTTTAGCGAGGAAGCGGAGGCAGGCTGATAACTGTGAGTTCGAGACCAGCCTGGTCTACATGAGAGTTTCAGGATAGCTAAGAACATATATAGCGAGATTCAAAGAGAACTAAACAACAACATACCCACAAACGAACATGAAGACAATGATCAAAGCAAAAGGAAATTGAGGTCTTGCTTTCCTCTTTTCTGCAGTACACAGCCGCAGGGCTCCCAGAGGGCAGACCGCAGGAAGGTGGTACATTAGGAAACCAGGCATGGAGGGACCATGGGTTTCCTGCTGTCAGGTCACCTAGCTTGACTCTCCCTACAGCGTTTAGCATCAGCGCCACCTCCTGTCAACGGTGACAGAAAAGTCTAGCTAGAATTAGATGCCCGTAAAGGGCCGGGAAAGAGTAGGTGGGCGGCCATCTTTGTTAGGGGCAGAGGTCGCGGCTACGGAGCCCCAGTGAAGCCACGATACTTCCGGCGGCTAGCTGGTGAGTCCCGGAGCCCGCGGGCGTGGAGCGCCGCGGGAAGCAGGGAGGCGGCGAGCGTTAGGTTCGTTTGGGACTCGCCGTGCCCATGGCCCGGGCGTCCCGTTCCAGTGGCCTTCTGCCTCCACTCGCTAACGTATCCCCATCGTGGGCGCATCCCGTGGGCGCTGGGGAGGAGCGGGGCGAGGCGAGGCGCGGAGGACTGGGGCTACTGACTGCGGCGAGCGTCCCGTGCCCGGACTCCGGGGGACAGCCGTGGGCTCCCGCGTCTGCAAGCGGCCCGATGCCCTTCGCTTTGCAGCGGCTCCGGGCCACGTTGCTTCGTCTGCACCGCGAGCGAGAGCAGCTCCTGCGGGCCCGGGACTGCGCCCGCCACCTGCAGGCGGTCGTGCGGCTGCTCCGCTCCGGCTCCTCGGCCGGTTTTCTCTCTCTGCAGCAGCTGCACGGCGATTTACAGCTGTGCCCTTCGCGTGGGGCGGCTCTGCGCCTCGGCTTCCCGGGCTCCAGGGAGACGCTTCTCCTGGCTCGCCCCGTCGGGCTAGCTGCCCGGCACCTGGATGCTACCATCGAGATGCAGCTTCGTGCACTAGGCCGGGCACCCGCCAGCCTGGGCCTGGCGTCCCAGCTAGCCGAACTGTTGCTGGTCCTTCCTTTCTATCACACACTGCAGAGACATTCCCTGAGCTTCGTGCCCGGGGCCGCGCGCCCATTCCCCGCGACCCGTGTGCTCCACCTCCTGGCTGCGGAGCGGGGTTGTCAGGTGGCAGCTAGGTTGGCTGAAGCCCTCGGCGGATCCGGCTTGCAGGAGCAACTCCGTCTGCAGTGCGACCGAGAGCGAGAGCTGCTGCCCGGGCTGCTGGGCCTCGTAGGGGGCGTGGCTAGCACGGACGGCAGCGGACTGAGGCTTGGAGGGCCTGGAGCCCTGGGGAGCCAGTATTGGACCTTGCTGTGGGCAGCCTGTGCTCAGTGTTTGGACCTACGCGTGGGACCCTGGGGGGACCCCAGAGCAGTGGCACAACAGCTGAGTCAGGTACTGTGTCAAGGTAAGTGAGGGACCCGAGCTGGCATTTGGAGGTTGTGGTGAGGGTGTCTTGCTACCTTACCCTCTGTCAACTCGAGCCTGTCAGCGAGAGCAGGTCCTTGAATGAATGAACTTTCCTGAGTATGAAGGATAGCGATTAGGTTTTTTCCAAAGCCACGCAGCTTTCCACACCAGTCTTTATTTTGTTCTGAGGTAGGTTTTTACTGGATAGTCCATCCTGGCCTGGAACTCCAGCCTCAGCCTCCCACCGCTGGAGAGCCACCGTGCCTGACTTTCCGCCCCTGACTTCAGTGGAGTCGGCAGGAGCTGTAACCAGGGAGGTTTTGTTTTCAGGCTTCCTTCATTTCTCCCATTAGCATCCCTGCCTCAAGAGTGTGAGAAGGAGCTGTGGTCTCTGTGTCACGGCCTATTTCATCAGTCTCTTATCTGCAGCTGGGACCAAGGTAAGGAGAAAGGGACATTGGGGTGACCCAAGGATCAGGTTGCCCATCCCCTCAGACTATATTTTGTCATCCCAGGGTTCTGCCAGGCCTTGGGATCAGCCCTGGGTGGTCAGAGCAGCCCTGCTTCACCATCTCCTACTGCTGAGCTGTTGCAGCAGCTTTTTCCTCCCCTCTTGGATGTCCTTCGACAGCCTAGGTCGGAGCTTAGCCTTTGCCAGCCTGCAGGTGAGATGGGCGGTGTGGAATGGGGGTGGGGGTGGGGAGGAGCAGTTGATATCTTTTCCCTGACCTCTGTTCTGAAGGTGGCCCATGAACCCTAGGGTACTCTGTCCTCCCAGGTCCTACGCCTGTCGCTCTGGGACTCTGTACCCTGCAGACCACCTTGCTCTGGTTCTTGGGCAGAGCTCAGCAGCACCTGGCAGCATGGGACCCCGGTTCCTTCCTGCTCCTGATCCAGAAGGACTTGCCTGTGAGTGGCTGGGAGCAGGGAGGGGAGCAGCCTGGCCTGAACTGAGCTCTCACTCTCCGCTTCCACCTACAGCCTCTCCTTCGTGCAGTGGAAGCTTTGTCCAGCCTGGCGTCCGAGGCAGCCCTCACTCTGGAGGTGGAGCAGCCGCTGGGCCTGGAGATCCAGAAGTTGACTGCAAAAATGCAGGTGAGTGCAGAGGCCCTGATAGTGGCAGTGTGCGTGTGTGCCAACTCGGGGACAGGGCTGGGGACCTTGCAATCACCTCGGAGTCTCTGCTCGGTTTTTCATTGTTGGCTTCTTGTTCACTACTATGGGAAAAATTCAGATATGGTCATAATAGTAATCAAGTCATGGTCAGTTATGATTCACACCCCCTTGTTACTCCCTAATAGTGGTAGCTACCGACATCACTGCTTAGACTGATTTCATTAGCGACTGCACAATTATATCTTTAATTTTTCCTAGTAGTATTTAATTCATTGTTCTCTTCTCTTTAAAAGCTTCATTTGTATATTGTATATATTGTTGTACACACACACACACACACACACACATGTATGTGTGTGTATATATGCATTTGCCTGCCTCTGCTTCTTGAATCTGAGATTAGTGGCATATGCCACTGCACCTGGCTTACTTTATAGCTTTGCTAAAGTAGCACATGGCTCTATTTAATGAGAGAAATGCAAGCTGGGGCTGTAGCTAAGCAGTAAAGCACTGCTGATCATCAAGCTTTTCTTTGATTCCAATCACGAGTGGGAAGGGGAGCGGAAGGAGGCAGCAAGATGGTTCCTTAGTTAAAGGTGCTTAATGCCAAGTCTGACAACCTAGGACCCATATGGGGTAAAGAGAGAACCAATTTCTCTAAGTTGTCTCTATGCACACACACATGAGAGAGAGAGAGAGAGAGAGAGAGAGAGAGAGAGAGAGAGAGAGAGAGAGACAGAGAGACAGAGAGAGAATGAAATTAAAAACTAAAAAGTATTTTTAAGCCCTGTAAATGAGGAGGCCAGCAGAACAGCTCCACCTTTCATCTGGGGTTGGCTGTTTCTTCTTGCCCTCTCTCTGGGTCATGTCAGGGCCTCATGTGTGCTAGGTAAGGCTCTGTGCTACCAAGCTGTGCCGCCCATGACTTCTTCTAGGTTTATTGACAAAGCTCTTACTTCTGTCTTTATCTGTCCATTTTGTACACCACTGCTTCCTGTTGTGGAATACATAGACTACGAGGTTATATTTTTGTGTGCTTGTGTGGCTGTAGAGCTCATGCTGCCCCTCAGCTCCTTTGCCCCGCTACTCTGCTCACCAAACACCTTACAGCTGTGAACTCCCACCTTTGTCCTCTTGAATCTGAGACTTGTAGTCCAGCAACTGTTTGGGATTCTTGCTGTTCTCTTCTTAAAATCATGTCCCGGTGTAGCCTCATAATGAGGAGAGCCTGACAGTGATGGTTATGGAAGCCCAGAGGAGGACCATAGTTGGTGTGAGCTTTGTAGAGTGTTCCATAAAGTACCTGAGGCTTAGCTGCTGGCTGGGCAGCCTCTGAGTAGCAGGAGCAGGCTCCCCAGAGGGCCTTCCTGGGGAACCAAAGCTTATATGCTCCCTCTGTGAGTCCACATTCTCTCTCCCTCCTCCCCTCTCTCCCCCCTCAGGCCTGTGTGTGTTAGGCAATGGTGTTGGGACTGGCAGGGTAGCCAGCTAGCACTACATTGTTGGAACCAGGGGTCCCTCTCTCCCTCCCTCCCTCTCTCTCCCCTCAGGCCTGTGTGTGTGTCAGGCCATAGTGCCAGGACTGGCAGGGTAGCCAGCTAGCACTACACTGTTGGAGGTGGGGCCAGCAGTGCTAGTGCATACCTTTAATCCCATACTGAGGAAGCTGAAACAGGATTTGAGTTTGAGGCCAGCCTGGACTACAAGGAAATTTCAAGGCCAGTTTGGGCTAGACAGTAAGACTCTATCTAGATGGGGGGCGGGGGGAGAAACTGTTGTACTGGAGAAGAAGGGAAGAGTTGAGGCGTGAACACGTCTGATGTGCCAGGGACCCAGTGGTTTCTTCTCGCCCATCCCTCCGAACCTCCCTTCCCTTAGGTCCCTGGGATCTGTATATCTGGGTTGTTGTTGTTGTTGTTGTTGTTGTTGTTGTTTTGGTTTGTTTTATTGCTTTTTTTGGTTTGTTTTTTCGAGACAGGGTTTCTCTGTGTAGCCCTGGCTGTCCTGGAACTCACTCTGTAGACCAGGCTGGCCTTGAACTCAGAAATCCGCCTGCCTCTGCCTCCCAAGTGCTGGGATTAAAGGCGTACACCACCACGCCTGGCTGTATATCCAGTATTTTATCCATTTTCTTTTGTTTTTTATTCCGCCCTCCTTTTCCTTTATTGATTCTAATGTAAGAGTCAGCTCGAGCTGGCCCCATGAAACTTGTGATCCCCAACCCTGGGGTCACAGGCATATGCCACTATGCTCAGGCCACATGGTTACAGAACTTCTGCCAAATGCCCCATTTTTTTAGATTTTTCTCCTCTCGAGACAGGCAACAACACAAAGAACCTTGTTCTCACCATCTTTCCCCCTCTACCCCCCCTTTTTTTTAATAAAAAAAAAGATTTATTTTATGTGTATGAGTGCACTGTAGCTGTCTTTCGACACGCTGGAAGAGGGCATCAGATCTCATTACAGACGGTTGTGAGCCACCATGTGGTTGCTAGGAATTGAACTCAAGACTCTAGAAGAGCAGCCAGTCAGTCACTGAGCCATCTCTCCAGCCCCCCGGTCATGAATTTCTAATACTCTGATTCTACTTTCCAAATGCTGGGAGTCTAGCCACATTCCTAACATGCCTGATTTGTCAATGTGCCTTTGATTACTAAGAAAACTTCTAATCCTAGGCATTGTGCATGGTTTAGGTCCAGACCTCCTTAGAAAATGCCCATGCTCCCACAGTGATGCGTCAGGGTTTCACAGAACCCTCACACTGAGATCTCAGTGGGAGGAGAAACACCATCCCCAGTCTAACAGACTAGCCCTTCTTACTTTCTTCCTCCCCATACAGCTCCTGCCCAAAGAGTCAATGAGTCTGTTTTTCCAAGAATGTCATAAACAAGCCACACAAGGCTTCAAGTTCCACATGCCGAGGGGTCGATACTGGAGACTTCGACTGTGTCCTGGTAATTTTTCTTTGTGGTGCTGGGGATGAAACCCAAGACTTCACACAAGCTAGACGAGCAAGCCTTGCTGAGTGAGCCACACACCCCAGCCCTCTGTCTTGGTAACTTCTCATTTCCACCTTCTCCTTCTGGATCCCAGTGTAAATGTTCTAAGGCCTCCCCAGTTGTGCCGCCACACTGCTGTCATCATCTTTGTCCTTACCTTTTGTGTCCTTCCCTCTAGAGCCCACTGGACTTCCACATTCTCTCCATCTGTCCTTTCTCTTCTCTCACTCCAGAACATCCCAGTGACCCTAGTGAGTACGCTCGGACGGTGGTCTACTCTGTGTTGGAGCCTGTGTTGCAAGGACTGCGGGGACTGCCGCCCGAAGCCCAAGCCCCTGCCCTCAGCCAGGCACTGACAGCCACACTGGGCGCCTGGCTTGACCACATCCTCACCCATGGGATCCGGTTCAGGTGGGAAGGAAAGATGGCAGTAACAGAGGGGGAATGCCAACAGGGAAAATGGAGAGCATTTGGGTAGAGCAGTCTGGGGAGGCGGAAGGGTCCGGTGGCCACATTGTACCTGGACATCCAGCCTGCAGGGGGCGCTGCAGCTCAAGCAAGACTTCGGTGTGGTCAGGGAGGTTCTGGAACATGAGCAGTGGGGCCTGTCCCGGGAGCTTCGCCAGACTCTGTTCTCACTCAGCATCTTCCAGCGGCTAGATGGGGCCCTGCTGTGTCTTCTGCAGCAACCCCTGCCCAAGAATCCAATCCACAGAAGGCCTCCCCGTTGCTGTGAGTTATCACCTCTCCTCAAACCGAGGCTTTTCTAAGCCCTCCAGCACTGCTTTAAAAGACCCACATCCAATCTCACCGCTGCTTTGGCATCAGCATCACCCACCAACCTGCCTTCCACTCTTGCCTTCCCAGGTTCTTGTAATGAGGTCCAGAACACTGAACTGCCCACCAGCAGCCTCAACAGCCTGGAAAACTTGGCACCTCCCCTTCGGCTTGGAGTCTCCCCAGCCCAGAACACTCACCTGCTAAGCACCCTGGGAGGAGGACGAGGGGGAGGGGGCGGCGGAGGAGGAGGACCTAGTCCTGAGGCTTACCTGGCCGGAAACCAGCAGGCCTGGCTTGCCCTGAGGCTGCACCCACACCCTCGTTGGCACTTACCTTTTTTTTCTTGCCTGAGGACAAGTCCTGAACCCTAAGCTGACTAGGACCAGGAGTCCCAAACCATGCTCCAGACAAAGGACTGTATGTTAGAGAGGCTTAAAACTGGGCGCTTGATAAAACATGTTCATAAACTAGAGCCCGGAATTGAACACCAGATCATCCTAGGATCCGCAATCCAGAGTAATAGGCAAACTACAGCCTGAAATCTTTAAGTCGGAAACAGTGGAGACACCTTGGAGCTAGAACTAGAAGGGGTCCACAGGGTGAGCTCTCAGGAGACAGAAGCAAACTACTTGCTTTCTCTTGAATCCCAGGGGCAGCTGGTTCATGAGGAAACACAGTGAAGCAACCTTTTCTACACGTGGAGGGCAGTCTTCCCCCTTCCCTGTTTCTATTTGTAGTCATTAGACTGTAGGACCTTGTTGAAACAAGGGCAGGCAGGCAGGGCTTGCCTTCTGGTGGGTGGACAATCCCTGCAGTGATATTCCTCTGGACCGAAGGAGCCAGGATTTAGGGTGGTGCTGACCTAGATCGAGCAGGCAGGATACTGAAGGGGGAAAGGCGGAAGGACGTTTTCGTGCGAAGGGGATCTTGCAGATTCACTGCCTATGCAGTGTGTGGCACAGAACACTGCTAAAGCCTGAAGTAGTTGCGGACCGCCCAGGGGGGCAGCCGCGGGAAGTACGGCGGGCAACGCCGGAAGCGGTCCGTTCCAAGAAAACCATCCCCGGTGCTACTCCTTCCGGGGCGGAGGTAACCATGGCGGCGGCTTTGGCTCGGCTGGGACTGAGGCCAGTCAAGCTGGTTCGAGTTCAGTTCTGCCCGTTTGAGAAGAACGTGGAGTCGACGAGGTACGGGTTCTGGGGCGGCGGGAGGCGCGCGCACCCTTGACCCCCTACCCGAGTTCCAGGGCCTCTCAGTCCCGCCCTCCCTGCCTCGCGCACTCACCTTCGTCCCGGCTCCAGGCTCCCTGGTCCCCGGACGCGCTCACGCCGCCCTCCCACCGCAGGACCTTTCTCCAGGCGGTGAGCAGCGAGAAAGTCCGCGCCACCAACCTCAACTGCTCGGTGGTCGCCGACGTGAGGCACGACGGCTCTGAACCCTGCGTGGACGTGTTATTCGGTAAGCCTGGCAGGCACGCGGGCGGGGTGGACTAAGAAGGATCCCAGCCCTAGCCCTGCGGAATCCGGGTCCCCTCACTCACCGGCTTGCATCTTCCCCAGGAGATGGGTATCGGCTGATTATGCGCGGCGCCCACCTCACCGCTCGGGAGATGTTGAGTGCCTTGGCCTTCCACATCCGGGCCAGGAACGCCGAGGCAGCATCTGCACCCAGCACAGACAAGGTCGCCCCGGGTACGGGTACCCGCCGCTGACGTTGCAGAAGAGTCTGACAGCCGAATGGTAGCTAGGAACTAAAGAGAGTGGTCTACGAAGAGCTGGGCTTAATCACTCAAAATGCTGCATGAAGGTCACGATGCAGAGCAAGAGCCCTAACAGCAGGGCTTCTGGAGCAAGATAAGTAAGTTTGGGTGGCGAGGAGTCCGGACAAATTGGAACTTTTCCTTCTCAATGTTTAACCGTGTTTGAATCTGTCACCCAAGTACATTCTAATTAAATGTTTATTGCCAAATGAATGCTATTCTTTCTTAGGTTGTTTATTGGAATTTGAGAAAAGGTCTTACCATGAGCAAACTTGAAACTTGGTATGAAGACCAAGATGGCCTAGAAATGTGGAAGAATTTTCCCGCCTCACGCTCCTGGGTGCTGGGATTCTAGATGACCACCACCTTCAGCCTTCAGTACTCATCTTTCTTAGTAGTATTGTCTGTTCTTCATTCACTGTCATGGAACCACCCATTCTGCCATAATTTGGACTACTCAGGGTTTAAACCCTACATTTCTATTTGGGTTTAATCCCATCTTCTATGATTACCTACTGCCAACTTCCTCCATATGCCACCACCATTCTCTCCTTCAAGTGGAATGGTCCCTTGGCTCTTCTGGCTTCCCTGCTCAGGCGTCTAGGCTAGAAATGCAGTGTTTTCTCTCCTGCCCCCTCCGGTTCCCTGTACATCCAACCAATCTGTCTGCACTGAGAGGAAAGGGAGGACCAGCCCCATCTGTTGGCACACACTATCCAGGCTACTCAGGAGGCCAGCCTGATCTACTTAGCGAGACCCTTCCATTCTCACTCATTCTCCTGTACCACTTTTATTCTCCCACCTGGCATCATTTTCCCTAGTCATTTTTGCTGCTACGTAATCTCATCCTTCAGGTAGGTAATGGCTTACTTCCCACAGTCCTGAAATAGTTTTTGGTTTAATGTCCATTAATGTGACCATTAAATCATTTTAGAGGATTAAAGGGCATAAAAAGTTATCTGTTTGGGGCCAAAGGAGTAGCTTAGTGTTTAAGAGCACTAGCTACTCTTTCAGATGACCAGGGTTCAATTCCTAGCACCCACATAGCAGTTCACAACTGTAACTCCAGTTTTAACGCATCTGACACCGTCTCACAGACATACATGTAGGCAAGACACCAACTAATGCACATTAAAAATAAACGAGAACTGGTCTACAGAGGTCCAGGACAGCCAGAAAAACCCTGTCTCAAAAAACCAAAAATAAATAAATAAATAAATAAATAGTAAATAAATCAGAAAAAGAAGTTGAACAAAAAAAGATATCCATGCATGCCACATGGCTGCTTTTTTTTTTTTTTCTATTTTATTAGGTTTTTGCACCACCACCATCACCCTTCCAACCTTTCCTCTATAGACTACTTCTTCCTGATTAGGGTTCTTAGGTTCCTTGGAGAAGTCCATTCTTTGTCATAAAAGTATCCAGCAAACCAGCAATAGCAAATGCAGCAGCAGCAGGAGGGAGCAGCAGCTGCAACAGGCCCTCTCCAGAGTCCCCAGAATGAAACTGTCAGCAGCAGGCAAAAGTCACACCCCTGCTAGTGCACGAGGCAATTCATAATCACCTGCTGTGAAGCATCTTACCAGGGACTAAAACATAACTGGATTTTTAAAGAAACCAAAATTCTTAACTACAGCCACATGAGTATTCTTTTAAGAAATTTTAGTTATAAGTAAGCGACTGTGTATATTTTATAAATAAAGGCAATCTAGTGTGTGTGTGTGTGTGTGTGTGCAAACACTGAGTTACAGTATCATTTTTTCTTTTTGTGAATGTATATGTATGTGTATGTATATGAATATGTAGGTGCACATGCCTGTGTTTGCAAATATGGAAGCCAAAAGTTGGGTATTTTCCTCTACCATGTTCTGTCTTGGTATTTTGTTATTTTGGGTTTTCGTTATTGCTTTGTTTCCAGATAAAATCTCTCACTGAACCTGGACCTTATGCTCTTCAGCAAGCCTAGCCAGCAAGCACCCAGGATCCCCTATTTCCTCAAGTGCTTCGGTTACAGGCATATGCTAACTACCCCACTGGCCTTTGATGTAGGCACGCTGGATCCCAAGTCAGTTCACGCTTTCCCAGCAAGTTCTCAAGTCACGGGCCACCTTCCCAGCGCCTTTATTCCTTACTTTGAATTATAAGGAGAGAGAGGGAGGGAGAGAGAGAGAGAGAGAGAGGGGGGGGGG
>JADRCD010111235.1:0-10423 GCA_019843815.1 Montemys delectorum
TCTAACATCTTTCTCCCAAACAACATCAGCCTGGAACACTCTGATCTTCCTTATTAATGAAAGGCACATGGAGCTTTGGATCTGCTACTCTGAGAGACTCCAGACCTTTGGGTCTCTGTTGGATAGCTGACCTCTGTACATCTGTACTTCTTCCCTTGTACATCACACACTCATTTGCATTCATTTAGGAGGACAAAATGAACAAAACCACAGATTTCTTTTCTGCCCTTACCATACTATTTCATGAACATCACAATTACAGTGTTAACATGAATGATGAAATGCAAGAAACTCATGATTTTGTTTTGGTTAATCTTAAGCTGTAAACAACTCACTTAGTGTCACAAATCTGTCTCCTTTCTTTGTGGTTGATCATGGATATCTTTACATCTGTTCTATCCTTACTCCCTGGAATATCACTTCCACGAAAACTTGAGACCTTAGATTTTCATTGTCATTTGAACATCTCCAGTTGGATTTTATGTTTCCTCCAACTTTACGTAGCCCCAAATTGAAGCTATCAATTTTCTTTCCAGTGTTTTCCCAATTCTGTCTCTCTTAGTACTAACAACAAGCATTTGCTTCTTCCAAGTCAGTGCCTCACATTCATCTCTGTTAAATTACTATGTGTGTTCAGGCCTTCCCCATGCTCTATAATAGCGGTTCTCATCCTTCCTAATGCTGCAACCCTTTAATAAAGTTCTTCATGTTGTGGTGGCCCCTAACTATAGAATTAGTTTTGTTGCTACTTCCTAGCTGTAATTTGGCTATGGTTATGAATCGTAATGCAAATATCTGTGTTTTCTGACCTTAGGCAAGCCCTGAGAAAAAGGCTATTTGGCTTTCAGACGGGTCATGACTACTGGTTGAGAACCTCTGCTCTATTGAAATGCCAATTATTTCCTCAGCTCAAACCTCTGATTTTTTGCTCTATTCTATATTCTTCCCAGGCATGACCACTAGCGGAGAAGATTAGCAAAGGCAGGTCTGCACTTTATGTGTTCTTGGCTATATTTCCGATACAGCAAACTCTGTCTTGGACACTCAAAAGTGCCTCTTGAATATCTTCCAAAATCCATTACTTCCCTTCTTGGGTCTGTGTTTACTGGAATCCTCAGCCTACTTTTTTCCCCCTGTTCCTCAGTTTAGCTCCATTCTGTAACTCAAATCAAAGCATTTCCTCAGGGTGCCAAGAATAAAGATGAATGAACACACTAAACACTTGAACTCCCTTAAAGAGGAACCAGTAATGAAAATCAGATTTCTTTCTTCCTCCTCTTCTTTCAATTTTATTTTTCTTTACTCACTTTCCCTCCTTTTCCCCTTCTTTCCCTCCATCCTTCATTTTCTCTCCCTCCACATCTCTGCTGCTTTGTTATTTTTACTTCCTCCTCAACCAAGAGGTCTGCTACAAACAGTAAGACCATTTAGTTTGTTACCAAGAATGGATATGGTACAGCCAAAGAAAAGAAAAAATACCATGACATCATTTGGGCCACTTTGAAACACAATTCAATTTTAATTTGGAACTAATCCAGTTTGGCATTAAAACTGCCAAACTGATTTTTTTTTTTTTTTTTTAGTTTAGTAATAGCAGAAATAGTTACTTCTGAATAGTTTAAGGGGTTAAATGTATTTAGACTAAATAAGAAACCATGAGTTTCTCTATATTATAGTTATATTGAGTGATCTCTGGGAGTTACCCATAAAATAGATGGTTTCCTTAATTTTGCTCCATTTTTTTTTTGAACCATACAGGAGAATGACATGAAAGGGTTCAGGGTAAGGAAAGGATCTTGAATGTAACTCCTGATTAATTAGTTAGGCTTTGAACTAGAATGATATAGTACCAGTAAATTAGGCAGTTTGGCTTACAGAGCTAGTTTCACACATAGGCAGAGAAAGCAGGTGCCTGCTGGTGTGTAGTGAGAAATCAGAACCAACTCTGTATTCGACTGAAGGATTGGCTAGCCCTTCTAATTCACAATTCTCATTTTCCTTAATACTTGGATGCTTGCTTTCTCACTCAGATGGAATAGTTTGTAGGCTAGTAACACAGGGCATCTTTGTCACCATCTATTACCTTCAGCCTGGTGACATTCACAGAGATAACCTTAAGAGGCACATTGCAGTGGGGGAGGCTGTATGGGCCACATTACAGACATTCAAGTTGTAAAAATCATGGTGAAAGTTGAAGGTGCCACTCTAAGTTCATACCTGTGACAAGAACCACTGGATATTGGGTTCACTCATTCTATAAATAAGTATTTAATGCCAAGTCATTCCATTCTAGCAATGTTTATAGATAGAGCAGGTATAAATCCCTGCATTTGATACAAATGTTTCTTAGGTTAGGACCCTAGATGTATAATTCACAGAGAAAATGTCTGTGCTCTAGCCAAGGGCCCAAGGAATGAACATTTTAGCTGTTATACTTCTCTTTAGATCTCATCAGTTCTTTTTCCCACCAAGCTTCAAGCATGTTTTTAAAATATTGACAGATTGATTACACTTGCATATATTTGTAGAGTATAAAGTACTGTTATGATTTTGATAGAAATTTGAGTGACTAGATTATAAATACCTAACATATCACCTCAAATAGTTAACCTTTTTGGCGATTATGATATTTGAAATTCCTCTTAGCAAAATTTAAACACACAGCCCTTGATGTAGTTATGCTTACTTTGCTAGGGAACTGATCTGCAAGAAACAAAATGAACCAAGAAGAACACCCCAAATCTATAAGGCTCTGTGCTTTATCACCATCTTCCCTCCTTGGTTGCTAGTGACTTTCTACCCCTTCTCTGTGAATTCAATAGTTTTAGTTTCAATGTGAAAGTAAGAATATCCTGCGTCTCTCTGCTTCTGACCTCATGCATTGAGTTAAATCTTCTAGAAAGAACCTCATGGTAGCTAGTGGCTGTTGGCTATGCTACCTTGACTGGGTAACACAATCCCTAACCTTGATTTGTTGATAGTACAGATGCTATAAAACCTCTTTATGAATCTCATGGAAGTCATAAGTCTTGCCCTTTGGTAAATGAACATACAAAGATAAACTATCTTACAGGGACAATGGGGCTTGCAGATTTTTGGATACATTCATTGACTTGGTTGATGTAGAGACTGAGTATAAGGTAGCAACATGGTTAATTTGCTCTGAGCTGTCATGCTTCATATATAGCAGTGTAGAGCTACATCTCGTTGGTGTGCCTTGGATCCCCACAGCTGCCAAATTTTTCTATAACATTAGTCAGGAATTCATACAAATTGTGACTCTGCACGGGCTGTATAGGGTTCATGGGCACATTTCCAAGACCTCTGTGTCTTTCCCCTTTCACTCCTTGTCACAGTGGAGTTGCATAATGTTTTTGTCCAGTGACGGTGCTTCTTCTAAACACTTCCTCCCCAGTGAAAATCCTTCTGTACACCATTTGCTTTGGTTGCCACCAGTGACTAAGTTGCTTCTCTGTATTGTTCTGCGGGCCTTCTGTATATTCATTTGTTCATTCAACCTAGTATTTCTTTATATGTTTTATCAATTGCTTCATGGGTAAGATAAATGTCTTTACCTAGAGAATGGTTATATAATGAAGATGGAAGTAATGGGCAGTTTCTGGGCTGTTAAGGGTCATATAGTCTAAGATTCAGTTTTCTTGCTTGTGAATACAATGGAACACAGGCTGGTTATTAATCGTCCAAAACTCCAAAGGCAAGAAGTATTCATTTTCTTTCCCAGATTTTGCAGTACTAATATTTACACTCTCAGATATCTGGGGATGTAAACCATGAGTAAATACAAGATTCATCAATGTGCTATATGCACCCTGCACACACACACCCAGAAGGAAACTTTGTACAGCATTTTATTGAGGCAGCCTTTGACTGGAGCTTAGAAATAAGTACAGATTTCCTCATTGTGAATGCAAGCCCTTACTGTGATTTCTTTTTTAAGCATTTTGGGTTTTAGAGTTTTGATTTAGGAGGCTGAACCCAAGTAGCTACTTTGCAGGGTCAGTATTGCAGTGTCTGATACCCGATTTATATTACAGACAGTCACCTTTGCTGATATGGCCTTCCTCCCGACCCCGCCCCTGGAGTCCTGTCTCAATGCTGAGCACTGGCCAGTGAACAGAGCCCAGTTTTGAAAGAAGGGTGGACATGTTTCCTGTAGATACTACTGACACAGATGTACATTGGACACAGGGCTTAGAAAAACACGTTTCCAGCGATTTTTATTGTGGTTATTAGTTAGTATCTCTTTCTTTTATTTGAAATCTTGCCTACAAATGGTTGTTAAGCTCCTCTTTTGCATATTCATCACATACAGTACAAGAAAGAAGGTTCATGTCTCTATATACTTATTCAGCCACAGAAAATTCCATGATATTTTGACTAGTTCCTTCACTTAAGTCCACTGAAATGTTTGCTGTTCTAAACAAATCCATGTGTTCCATTTATCCGGGCATGTGAATTGTTGTTTGTTTGTTTGCTTCAGTTTGTTTTTTCCATTTTCTTTTATTTTTCACCATGGTACACAAAGTTCTTTTTGGGAAGAACTAAGACTTAGTTCGCTTCCTTCCTACCTCCCTTCCTCCTCCTCTTCCTCCCTCCTTCCTTTCTTCTCTCCTTCTTTTCTTCCCTCCTTCTATGCTCATTCCTTCCCTCCCTCATTTCCTCCTTCCTGCTCTCCTTTCTCCTTCCCTGCTTCTCCTTTGTCTTTTCATTTCACTGTCACTCTGAGGTATCTGAGACGCTTAAGAGAGCAAGCCCTTCTCATGGCTTAACGTTTTAAATGAATGGATAAGTCTATTGCTTTTGGGCTTCCCCGTTGTATACTGGTGTTAGTGATAGGCAAGGGACAATACAAAGAGGAATCAAAAGTGAGTGGGTATCTGGGTTCCATCATCCCCCTCAATGACATATTCCCCGATGACTTAAGAACCTCAGCAGGCTGTACGTCTCTACTGAAGACCACTCCTTTAACCTGGGGCTCTGGGGGACATTCAAAGTCTTCACTATAGCAAGTCCTACCCTTTCTCCTAAGTTGGTGGATGGGTGGGTAGTAGGCTGACATAACTCAGCAGCTTTGGTCTTAGCTTAATAGCTATAAGTAGGCTTTGAAGGAGGAGAAAGGGACACTTTTTATGCTGATTTTATTTATTTTGAAACAGAATTACAATTTATTAGAGAAACTATTCTCCCAAGTTCAGTTTGACACAAAGGAACTGGAGAAATCTCTCCATTCATGTCCTGTCTTTGCAGATTGCTGCCTGAAACACCATCTCTACCATCGGTCTGTACCCATGCCAATTACCCTCACAAATGTCCTTTCAGCTCTTAGGAGAGTCAGAGGGCTTTGCATCCACTCCTCTGTGGTTTACTTCTGCCAATTGTTTATCTACCTTTAATCATGTTGGAAATTTGTCTTTTCAGCAACATTCTTAGTGATAGGACTTTCATTCACACAGTCACCAAATATCCTTGTCAGAAATATAAGTCAACTACATATAACTCACCAATCCATTCCTGAGTATAATCTGCTGAAGAAGAGGAAGATGGAAAAAGAGCAAGTCGAGCAAGAAAGAAGAGGAAGCAGGAAGCATCAATTAAGCAGAAGGCCAGCATTATTAAAGTTCATAAAATGGGAATGAGGTAGAATGGAAAAATAAAAACAGGTATGTGCATGGGCTCCATGCCATTGGTGATTCTGGTAGAGCCTTCTTCTAAGTATTACCTTCCATGTCAAGGTGGTCACTGCAGCCACAGGGCTTAATCATGTGCTCTGTGAAGTAATGAGAGGCAAGTGCCCTAATCCTGATGAAATAGGCTCTGGATTTTGTGTAATGTCAACATGATATGGTATGATTTCTTTCATGAGTTGACTTGCTTTTAATTTTGTTGGATTCTTGGGTTAAAGAAACAATTATGAGGCATGTATTCATTGGGTTCCAGCATCAAGGTAGGGAGATGAGGAGGAAGAGGAGGAAAGTGAGAGGGGGAGAGAAAGAGAGCTGAGTTGCCTCAGCCTCAGTGTTTTTCAGTGATGCATTTCTGGCACTGACAACTTTCTCCAGAGGAGGAGTCCGAGACATGGAAAGACTTTTTAGGTGACCATCAAGGACTCAGACTTTCAACAAAGAAGCTAGAGGTATAACTCAGATTCCTGTGACTTCATATTCCTGCTCCCATGCTATCAGCGCTAGCAAATATTAGGCTCTCTTTTATTCACAACCAGGTAAATTCTTGATAAGATGTGTTAGAAATGGATGGATAGATAAATAGATGATAGACTACTGACAGCTAATAAATGACAGATTAATAGATAATAGATGGTAGAATGGTGATGGGTAAGAGATGATAGACAATAGATAGATATATAATAGGTGATCAAAAATACATATAAAGATACAGAAGCCAACAACCTTGGTATTGAGAAATAACTGAATAGAACTGAGGTTCAATTAAACACATGACCAAGCATTCATGGTCGTCTATAGATGGAGAAAGATGGACAGAAGGTGAGTAAGATTGGTCTAGATATTCAGTTTGCTGCCTTACCTTTGGCTAAAGCATCACTCTCCAAACTTGATATTTGAAGAGACTAGGAACATACTTTAAAATGGAGACATTTCAAAAATAAAATCACTGTGATGGTTTATATATGCTTGGCCCAGAGAGTGGCACTACTTGGATGTGTGGGCTTGTTGGAGTAGGTGTGTCACTGTGGATGTGGGTTTTAACACCCTAGTACTAGCTGCCTGGAAGCCGGTTTTCTGCTGGCAGCCTTCAGATGAAGATGTAGAACTTTCAATTTCTTCTGAACCATGCCTGCCAGGATGCTTCCATGTTCCTGCCTTGATGATAATGGACTGAACCTTTGAACCTGTAAGCAAGACCCAATTAAATATTGTACTTATAAGAGTTGCCTTGGTCATGGTGTCTCTTCACAGAGGTGAAGCCTTAACTAAGACAATCACCACACTCTTAAGTGGATGGCCTCACATTCAAGCACACACAGGAACACTAGTTGGATTCAGTAGGTTATAAATTAAATGGAAAGGAAATCAATCTGAAATTGGAAAACACACATGTTTGGTGAAAGTTCTGAGAGAGATGGAGAGATGCAGTGAGGGTAAATATGGTGAAAGTACATTGTATACATGTATGAAAATTTCAAAGACTAAAAAAAATGTATAAAGAGAAATGGATCACTTTTAAGTGGCCTTTGAATGATAGCCTGAAGCTTTTGTAAAAGTTGAGAGAAAACTTAATCTTTTTCCACATTTCCTAAATATTACCAACAATATGCTGTTGGCCATTTTAATAAGGATTATGATGGAAGTTGTGGTTAGTCACAATTTCAAGGACACTTGAAACCAGGAAGCAGAAAAGGTCACTGAGAAATAGAGTAGCTTCTTACATGTCCTGATATTCAAGAGAACTATCAAGAAGTTTGAATTCTTCTGAAAAAGTTTTTTTCAAATTCTAAGAAACTTTGCCTCTTTTTATTCCTTCCTCTTGGAAAAATTTGAGAACAAGTTATGAGAAAAATAAGTAGATTTGTTTTTTTTCTGAGCAATAGTTATGTGTATCATTTTGGTAAGTTTCTGAACATACAGGAGATGGCAGAGGCTGGAGGGGGAGGCGTGTGACTTGTTGGATTTTCCCTTTATACTGTTGAATCAACTTTGAACAAGGTTCTGAGTTTGTTTAGGACCCAGTGGAGCAAACTACTATAGAGTCATCATGCTAAGGGAAACTGAGGCAAATTATGTTGCAGTTGTCCAGTAGCCAGGGATTGGTCATGTATGCTCAGCCAACTGTTTCAACTAAGGTAAACCAGTTGACTCTGTCTTTCACTTCCAGTTTCTGTCTGACCACACTGGAGCTCTTTGAATCTGTCTAGTTTAGTGGGCTTACTGATACCAGAATTTTGAACAAATACCAAACTTGAAATTTATTATTGTTTTGTCTTATTGCAATATAGCAGTCTACTTGTTTCCATCTGTATTTTAAATTCTGTCTGTAGTCAACTTAGGTCTGAGGGCATTAGATATAAAATTCTAAAAATAAACAAATGGTTTTAAGTAAATTTTATTTGTATTCCCATAATCATTATGTTTTTAGGCAGCTATTGTTAATCTCTAACTGTACTGTATTTGAATTTATAAATTGAATTTTATCAGTAAATATATAAATGGAGGAAAACACATTGTAGATATATGTAGACTTTAGTCCTGGTTTTATAGCAGCCACCAAGGGGCTTAGAATTTATCCCTTTTACTTGAGTGGAACTACTACATCTAGGTGTCATTCTATTGGGTTATAATACTTCTTTAACTTGATTTCAGTATCATATGCAGAAGAAAACACATTTTAACTCCTAGACTTTCCTTTGAGGGAAGCACGTGCCTCCAGTGTTCAGCTTCTGTCTAGCTCTCTCTGTCTGCTTTGCCCTGTGATTTGAAATGCAGTCAACACTTTGGTGCAGCTGCCCCTGTTCAGACCTCTAAGAAACAGAGCCAATGTGTATTCGCTCTTAATTGGTGTTGTTTGAATCTGGAATGTTTCCAAAGTCCTGTGTATTGAAGACCCCTTTCCAGTCTGTCTGCTGTTGGAAAATGGTAGATCCTTTAAGAGGCAGGGCTCTGTGGGATGAGGTTAAGGGCTTAGGTGTATCCCTAGAGGAGATAGTGCACAGTGGCCTCTTCTCTCCTTGTTTCTTCTCCACTACGAAGTGAACATTAGCGGGTCCTTTCTGCCGTCTGCTTCCAGGGCCAAGAAGTCATGACTTGAAAGCACTAAGCAATCCTTTCCTCTTTTGAGGTTGACTCAGCAACAGAAAAGGCCCCCTGGATGGATGGTCAGGAGTTTGACTCTGTTGGCTCAGCCCTGTGCATCAGAATCTAAGGATTTATCTGTGTTTCTATCTGGGCATTGAAAAGGAATACAGTTGGAATAAAAAAAAAACACACACACACACAAGAAACTGTCTGCTGACAGTGTGCTGGTTAGATTTTCATCAAATTGACACGAGCTGAAATTCTCTGGGAAAAGAGAGGATCAACTGGGAAAATGCCTCCGTCAGATTGGCCGTCAAGTCTGTGGAGCATTTTCTTGACAAATGATTGATGTGGGAGGGCCCAGCCCAATACGGTCAGTGACAGCTGTGGCTGGTGTGTATAAGAAAGTGGCTGAGTGCAAACCAGTGAGCAGCATTTCATGAACTCTGCTTCCAGTCACGTCTCCAAGTTCCTGCTTGAGTTCTGGCCTTGGCTTTCCCTCATGAGGGACTATGACTTGCAAGCCAAACAAACTCCTTCCCCAGGTTGCTTTTGGTCATGGTGCTTTGTTACACCCACAGAAACCAAGCTAATACAGACCCTTCACAGTATTTCATTGCATTATGAGAAAGTGTTTTCATCAATGTAAAACTTATTATTAAGAAAAATAAAGCAATAAAAATCTTAACTTCAGTATGATAATTACATATAGTGCCATATCCAACAGTGTTAGAACATTAAGAAAAAATCATTCCCTTACTTTTAGAGAGCACAGTAGGAAGGCCATAGTTGCTGTAATTCCCACCCACTGGGAACACTTCCCACAGCGTTTACTAAACTCCACTATAACTTCTCATCTTCTCCCTGCCTCCTTCCTTCTGTCCTCCTTTCTTCCCTTTATCCCTCCCTCCTTCCCTCCTTCCTTCCTTCCTTCCTTCCTTCCTTCCTTCCTTCCTTCCTTCTCCCCCCCCTCTGTGCTAGTGCTCAAACCTAAAGCCTTGTATATGATTGGCAAATGCTTTACTACTTTTTCCTTCCCTCTTTCTAAATGTGATAAAATAATTAGAAAACAATGAAACATGAAAGTAAAAGAAACTTGGCCTTTTCTACTTTTTCTTCAGGGCATAGCAGGAACAGCCATGACCATTAGGACAGCAGGATGATATAATAGATTAATGTCAAAGAATAATGAGTTAGTTTAGTTAGCAAAGTTTTTGGTGAGAAATAGACTGGAGGCAGGGGAATTTGTATTAGTAATGTCTGGAAGCTTTCTGAGTCACTAAGGTGCCTGTCACTCTGATGTCATCAGTTATTAGTTATCATATTTTCTCAACCTTTATGAGAAAGAGGAGGGATCCAACCCAATGTGTTTGTGCATGTATCTCACAGCCTGAAGCAGAAAGTTAGAGAAAGATAATGTTTCCCTCAACGCTGTCTAGGCTTTGGGAAGAAGTAGTAATAAAGCAGACTATGTGACAGAATCAATCTCTCTGAGTTATGTGTTATGTATAGTGACAACCTGTGGACAAGGGTGTCTGGAGGAAATGGACTTTGTGTGTGTGTGTGTAGGTGCGCGTGCGTGCGTGCGTGCGTGCATGTGTGTGTGTGTGTGTGTAGGTGCGCGTGCGTGCGTG
>JADRCD010111253.1:0-11183 GCA_019843815.1 Montemys delectorum
ATTTTCTGCATCCATTCCTCTGTTGAGGGATATCTGGGTTGTTTCCAGTTTCTGGCTATTATAAATAAGGCTGCTATGAACATAGTGGAGCATGTGTCACTATTACATGTTCGAGTATCTTCTGGGTATATGCCCAAGAGTGGTATAGCTCGGCCCTCTGGAAGTACTATGTCCAATTTCTGGAGGAAATGCCAAACTGATTTCCAGAGTGGTTATACCAGCTTACAATCCCACCATCAATGAAGGAGTGTTCCTCTTTCTCCACAACCTCACCTTCATCTTTAAAGAACATATTTAGGTCTTATTTCAAAAGCCTGTATGCCACAAAATTGAACATATATTCATATATAATTTACCAAAGTTAAATAAATATCAGGTAAACTATGTAAATAGTCCTATAACCTGTGAGGAAATTGAAGCAGCCAATAAAAGCCTCCCAACCAAAAAGAAGAACCCTGGACTACATGATTTTAATACAGAATTCTACCAGAGATTCAAAGAAAGAATACCAATACTTCTTAGATTATTCCAACAAACAAACAAACAAACAAAACCAAAACAGAATTAGAAGTAACATTGTCAAATTCATTATATGAGACCACAGTCACTCTGATACCTAAACCACACAGACTCAAGGAAGGAAGAACATTTTTATCCAACTTTTATTGTGAACATTGATGCAAAATTACTCGATAAAATACCTGGAAATCAAATCCAAGAACACATCAAAAACACCATCCAACATGATTGAGTAGACTTTATCCCAAGGAAAGAGGGGTGGTTCTATATATGATAATGCAAAAATGTAATCCACTGTATAAACAATCTGAAAAAAACAATCACACAATCATCGCATTACACATTGAAAAATCCTTTGATAAAAACAATGCTCCTTCATATTAAAAGGCTTGGAGAAATCAGAGATACAGTACACATAACAAAACACAATAAAGGCAATACAACAGTCAATACAAAATGAAATGGACAGAAACAAATCAACTCCACTAATATCAGGGCAAGGATCGCTACTCTTTCCTTCTCTCTTCAATATATTACTTGAAGTTCTAGTTAGAGCAATAAGACAGCTAAAGGAGATCAAGGAGATACCAATTGGAAAGGAAGAAGTCAAAGTATCACTATTCATAGGTGATATGACAGTATATATAAATGACCCCAAAACCCTACCAGGGAACCCCTACATCTGAAAAACAACTTTAACAACTTGGCTGGCTACAAAATTAACTCAAATAACTCAGTAGCCCTCCTTCATACTGGGCTGATAAACTAATCAAAGAAACAATACCCTTCAAATCAGCCACAAATATTTTAGAATATCTTGCTGTCAATCTAACCAAACAAGTGAAAAGACCTATATGACAAGAACTTTCTGGAGAAAGAAAGTGAAGAAGCTAGCAGAAGATTAAAAGATATTACATGCTCATGGATCAGTAAGCTTACCATAGTTAAAATGGCCACCATAGGAAAAAACAATACACAAATTCAATGCAGTTCACATAAATATTCCAACATGATTCTTTATAGACCTACACAGAATGATTCTCAGCTTTATATGAAAATTAAAAAAACCCTCAACATAGTTAAAATAATTCCTAACAATAAAATAACTTCTGGAGGTATCATCACCCCTGATTTCAAGCTGTACTACAAAGCATGAGTAATACATGGTGTTGGTATAGGGAAGATGGCTTGATGAATGTAATCAAATAGAAGACCCTGAAGAAAATGTGCCCACCAATAGATACTTGATTTTTGACAAAGAAGCTGAAACCATACAATGGAACAAGGTGAGGAACTTCAACAAATGCTGCTTGTCTAACTGGGTATCTATGTGTAGAAGAATACAAATAGACCAATAATTATCAGTCTGCACAAAACCCAAAACCAAGTGGATCAAATAATAAAGTATAAAGCCATATACAATAAATCTAATAGAAAAGAAAATAGACAACAGCTTGGAACCCACAGATAAAGGAGACAATTTCCTAAACAGAACACCCATAGCTAAGGCATTAAGATCAAGAATTAATAAATGAAACTTCATAAAACTGAAAAACTTCTGTTAAAAAAAAGACACTGTCAGTTTGATAAAACAGAAATGTACAGAATGGGAACCCTACATCTGACAGAAATTTCACAACACAGGAATCACTGATGGGTGAGAAACACTAAGAAATGTTCAATCTCCTTAGTCATCAGACAATTACAAATCAAGACAACTCTGAAATTCAACCTTACACCCATGAGAATGTCTAAGATTAAAATTTCAGTGGATAGCACATGCTGGCAAGATTTAGAGCAAGAACACTCCTCTATTACTTTTTGGAGTTCAAACTTGTATAAGCACTCTTGAAATCAATTTGGTGATTTCAAAGAAAAGTCAGAATAATTAAACATTATGACCCAGATATGCCACTCCAGGGAATATACCCAAAAGATTCTCTGACATACCAAAAGAACACTTGCTCAACTATGTTCAGAGTAGTTTTATTCACAATAGTCAGAACCTGGAAACAACCAGATATCTCTCACCTAAAGAGTGGATAACAAAAACGTGATTCATTTATACAATGGCATACTACTCTGCTATTAAAAACAAGGACATTATGAATTCTCAGGTAAATGGATGGAATCAGAAAATATCATTCAGAGTAAATTACCCCAAACCTAAAAGGACATGAATGGTATGTACTCACTTATAAATGGATATTAGTCATAAAGTACAGAATAAACCACCTTACGAGCCACAGACTCAAGAAAAGCCAAATAACTAGGAGGTCTCAATGAAGGTTACTTGACTCTTTCCCAGAAAGGGAAATAAAATAAACGTCAAAGGTAAATGGAGGGAGGGTGGGAAAGGAGAATGGAGCTGGAGGATCCATTGTAGAAAGAACAGAAATAGAGAGTAGAAATGGGTGGGGTGAGGGTTTATCTATGGGACTGAGGGAGATCCCAGGGAGTCTATATGGTTGACTCTTGCTGAGACTCTTAAGATGTGTGCTTGAAATGGCTACCTCCTGAAGCCAGGCATCACTCATAGTAGAGGGATAAGGACACTAAATTATCTACAAAACCTTTGACCTTCCTACAAGATATGCAGGGACCAAAATGAAGCAGAGACTGAGAGAATGGCCAACTAATGACTGGTCCAACTTGAAACTCATCCCATGGTCAAAATCCAATGCTTGGCACTATGGACAATACTCTGTTATGCTTGTAGATAGGAGCCTAGCACAACTGTCCTCTAAGAAGATCCACCCCAAAGCTGGATGAAACAGATAAAAACACCCACAGGCAACCATTGGATGGAGATTGAGGAGTCTCATGGAAGAACTGGGGAAAGGATTGAGGGATACAAGATAGACCAACAGTCAATTAGCCTAGACACTTTGGGGCAGAAACTGAAAAATCAACTGGAGAGCAATCATGGGTTGGACCTAGGCTCCCCCATACACATGCAGCATAGGTGCAGCTTGATCTTTATCTGGATCCCCAATAATTGCAGCTGGAGCTGTCCATGAATCTGTTGCTTGCCTGTGTATTCAGACAATCGCCTCCTTAAAAGTTGTCCCTATGATGTCCAGACAACAGTTTACACCAAAAACTATTCAGCTATAGAAAAGTCCCCACCTCCCCAAGGGCCTAGGACCTTGAATGTAGTTTCTCCCTAAGATTAAATGAAGTTTGAAAGTGAAATGATAGTTCTTAGAATAAGATTCTTTTGCTTGCTCACAACACTATGAACTTACCATGTTGATCCCCAGGAAATATCACAGAATTAGCTCCTAAGGAAAGCCTTATCTCTGTTTCAATTCAGAAGCCATGGCAGGGAGAAATTCTAATCACTAACTACTACATCTACCCGTATGAGGATTCAAGGAACAGAAAACTTTAGTATGATTTCCAAGATTAACATTTCTCAGTCTGGACGTCATCAGTGACACTGAAGTACAGTTCTTATGACACCATTGTTTCAAATTGGTTTGCCTTCATAGACTGTGACAAAACTTCAAAATACCCTTGAAAATGCTGGGGAAAAGGGGACAAACCTGATAATTCTTGCATGGCTTCTGCGTGTTCTGTCCCACAGAGGTAAACCATCATGGCTGTAGCAGCAGGATTTTTGTTTACAGGAAAGAGAGTGTAATGTTTTCTAGAAACTAGAATTCTCGCTTCTAGAAAGAAATAAAGGGTTTTACACAAGCTTACTGACCCAGGCTGAAGCAATTGCTAAGATTCCTATGAAAGATCACTTTGTAACCTCCAAAATTTCAGTCTTATAATTGCACTTGACATTAAGTGCAAATCTATCAGCTAATGATGTGAATTTAAATTTTGTATTGCTAATTGAGGCTACACAGTAATTCCATCTAAAGATAGTCATAAACTACTGTACCGTGTTGAATTAAATGGCCTCTTCTTTAATGGTAACAACTTAAATTGCTGTTTTCCATTACAGAGCCCTTCTTTATTTTAATAAATATTTGACTTGTTAGTTATAAAATGTTTCAAACATATCATTCTAATTAGGAAGCACATGAAACTATTATTTTTATGTAAACTCTTTACTAGAGTCTGTGTATCTTTCCTTTGGTAGCCAATTTACTGATAAAAAGCAACCCACTTTGACATAATTTGTGTACTTTTTTGTTTGCTTTACAATAATTGGTTAGATTTATTTCTGTTTACCTAAACACATTTGACAGAATCAAATAAAGTCTTTAATCTTTGTGAAATATTCACATTATAAAATATTATATTGAATCATCACAGTAATAACAGTCACATAGGTTTTCTAAAGCAAGAGATAAAGAAAAAATAAACTTGTATTTAAAAAAATCTATGCTAAAGTGAAGGACATGAAACTCCCCAACCCAGTGGTGGTAGTACAATGAAATGGAAATTCCCTTGTGAGGAATCTTTGGGTGCAAGCACTTTTTTTTCTTACATATTCTTTAATTGAAAAACAACAAATGTTGAGCAGGCCTTATCAAATATTTGATGTGTTGTTATAACCTATGTATTTTTCAGGAGAATAAAAAAGATGTATTCTTGTGCTTGACTCAGGCTTAAGGAGATTCTCTGAGTGAATTTTCCCTACTTTGTGAAGAATTCTGTCCTTTCATTTCTATGACACAGATTATACAGTTTACCATGTGTGAGACAGATACAGATGAAAGCCTGAGGAATAAGAATTGCTCAGTAATGCTTGACTTCTGTAGAATCTATTCTTTCTTATGTTAAGAAACAATTGCTGGCTTGCTACTATGTTGTGATTAAAAATAGTTACTCTATTATTTTATCCAAAATACATGACTCTAATGTTAAAAGTTAATACCAGTAGACGTGTGTATACATACCAAGATAATGGTACAACTGGTAGCTCACAATTCCACCAGAACCAATTCTTCTCAATTCCATCTTTTCATTACTTAAACATCATAGAAAATCTTAATGAACTAGTTAAGCTGTATTAATACTAATGTATAGCTGACAACTGTCATAAGTAATTATGTCTCATCATTACAGTGTCTCATATAAGTACCATAAGGACTCTGATTATAAGAAATCTACCAAGCTTCAAAATTCTGTCTGGTCATCTATTTCATAAAAATAAAGGTGAAATTAAGTATAGATCAATCATAATCATGATAGCAGACAACACTTGATAAATCTACAGTTAAGTCAAAATTTATCGCTTTAAGTCATAATTCACACTATATGATCAATGGTACAGTCAGCAGTTAGTTGTATTAGTCATGATCTGGTCTACGTATAATAATTTTGTCAATAGTCCATAGTTTGGGAAGAACATATCAGATAATTGTAGAACAAATATATCAGGCAAAATGTCATTAAGTGACCACTTGAACTAAGAATTTGAAAATAGTTCTCTACCTTAGAAATAAGCATCAATGGACATATATTTTTTTCTACAGTCAGATGTCTATGATATTTTTTCTTCAGTTTTTATTACATTTTCTTTATTAAATGACTATTTTCTCAAGGAGAAAATGGAAAAGTGGTTGTGTTATAAGAGATAGCAATCATATATGTTTCTAGTAACTATGTGTGGTGGCTCACAGAGACTGAAATACCAACCAAAAAGGATATAGGGGTTAAATCTATGCACCTTACTCAAATGTGGCAGATGTGCAGCTTGTTCTTCACATGGCTACCCTAATAATTAATGGACAACTATGTCTGACTCTGCTCTCTGCCTTTGAAATCCCTTTCTCATAGTTGTGCTGTCTTCTCTGTGTCAGTGGAAAAGGATGCACATAATCTTGCAGTGACATGATGCACCAAAGTGGATGGGTACTCCTGCACAGCCTCCTCTTCTCTTCGGAAAAGGGTATAGGTGAATGGGGAACGGGGTGGGAGAGTGGAACTACAATTAGGCTGTAAAGTGAATACATGAATAAACTAATGAGAAAAAAACCTATTTACTAATATTGGTTATTAGAATTTTAATGCATAAATCCAAGCATAAGAGTAAGTATAGTTATGTATTCTAGTATTTACTTAAGTCATTTTAGGCAACATATATTGATTACACTAAGGATGCTTAAAAAGCAATTCTGGATCAAATTTTTATATTTAATTCAAATTACTTATATGTATACATATGTATGTATATGTATACATTACAATGAGTAGATTGGATAGAAATATTCATAGTTACATATTTATATAGATTCATAAATACACATAGTAATTCTGGTGATTCAATTTGGGGTAATCATGCTCTCCTACAGAAAACTATACAGTCTATACAAGAATCCCAGTGCTAAGCATTGGAAAATTACTTTTAGCTACTGGTCAGGGGATTCCAAGAGACTCCCAAAGCAATATGGGAGGTTGCCATTTCCATTGCCATTGGTTCCATTAGAGTTAAAAACCCTGCTGCTGAAGATACCACATGCTTGGACACAGAACTTGGAGGATCCATGGTGGATCTGACCTTGAAGTTTCCTACCTGAGAACTAGTTCTCATAGTATCAAAAGCAGCTGTCAATAGAATAAAGAAATCAATAGCTATATCCATCTCTAGTCCCTCAAAACTACTACAATGACCAATATGGCAAGATTTTTCCAAGGGTTCTATAGCGATACTTGTATCCAGGGAAAAACCACAGTCCCTTAATTTTATTTAAGACCTGTTCAACAGGACACAATTTACGCCTGAAACTGGAAACATATCCAATTACTCAAGGTTGATGAGGCCATGGATCTAGAAGAAAAAAAAAACAAACTTTTGTCACTTTCCTAAACCAATATAATTCCCATCTGCATTCTATATGTATATCCTAATACCCACAGATAGGGGTAACTCTCCTCCTTCATCAAAGAACTTTTGCAGTAGATTATTATTAGAGAAAGGCCTTATCTCAATTGATATATCTAACATACAATTCATACATTAAAGGAACATTACAGAGGATGACAGAAATATTATAAGAACCACAATAACAGGAAGTATCCTTCAAAATGCTGTCTCCTGAAATAAAAAACAAAAAAACAAAACAAAACAAAAGAAACAGAGCAGGAACTAGAGGGCTATAGAGGATGGTGTGTACATGGAAAGGTAGGGATAGATATAATCAAGATAATTTGCATGATATTCTCAAGAAAATAATACAAATGTTTGTTACATACACTAGCTGATATGAGACCCCTAACACATATACAGCAGAGGACTGCTGTTCTGTATTCAATCAGAGATGGTGCACCTAACTTTCAAGAGACTGGAGGCTCCAGGGAGTTTAGAGGTTAGGTGTGGGGTGGGAGATAGGCACATTCTTGTGGAGACAGGAGTTGGGGAGGAGGTACTGGATGTGGAACAATCAGAGGGGAGACCAGGGGAGGGATAAAATTTGGAGTGTAAATTAATTAATTAATTAATTAATTTAAAAAAACTTAAGTTTTCTTCACCATTTGTTAAAGGGATAGGGTGGACCTTTATCATGAATATTTTTACTGAAATATATCAATTTTTATTTAGTAGATATAGCTTATGGTAGCTTGAAATCCTGGTTTAATATTTAAATGTTTTACTTTAAAAGTTAAACATTTATTTGATGTTCTTGTTCAGCTCATGTTTAAACAGTCATGTTGCTGAATGGGTGTACATATCAATAACCGAGATTTATCTGTGGAAATCTAAGTAAGAAGCTTCAAATTATTCATCTATGTGACAAAGTTACTGCATTTCTTTTCTGATTGGGCTAATCTACATAGCAAAGCTAAAGTCTCTAAATCTATTTTTAGCATGGGTCTCCTTGCATCAGTATTTTATTCAACCACTGTATAATGAACTTCTTGCACTAAACATAGGTTGGATTTATTTTTATTTGGACAGAAAAGGCATGTTTAAATATTTATTCACATTAATATCTTTATTAAAAACTATTTTGAGACTAAGAGACTCCTGTATTGGTCTTGGGAATGTACTTTAGAGCAGTTTTTCAATAACCACCATGACTACCAACACACTGTGTATCTGGTATCCTTCCACCTGTGTTTTGTTATTACTTCACACCGCAAATTTGCACCCAAACTCTTAGAGAAGCTGTCCACTGGATTCCCATTGGCAGCTGCAAGTAGATATTATCCAGTGTCTTAGTTAGGGTTTCCACTGTGAAGAGACATCACGACCAAAGCTGTTCTTATAAAGGACAACATTTTATTGAAGTTGTCTCATACTTTCAGAGACTCAATCCATTATTGTCATGGCAGGAAGCATGGCAGAATATAGCCAGATATGGTGCTGAGAGTTCAAAATCTTCAGTGAAAGGAATTCAGAGCAGACTCTGTGTTGCAGGCAGCTAAGAAGACGATCTCAAAGCCCATAGCCTTCCCAGTGCAAAACTTTCTCCAACAAATTCATACATGCTCCAACAAAGAAATACCTCCTAATATTGCCACATGCTAGACCAATAAAAAATAATGGATTTCATCAGAAGCCTCAATCTTTATGAACTATTTACTTCTTAGAAAATTAGTTTTCATTTACGGCAGGCATAGGAATGCCTTATCTGGAGTAGCTTGCAGTTACTAAAATTATTCTCCTTCAAAAGGAAAATTATAAAATATTCAAGAGAAGAGCTCTCTTGAATGTGTGTCAAATGTAAGTAGAGATAGTTAGAAGGTTAGAAATTCCCCTAGTAAAGATGGTAAGTCTAGAAAATTGATCAACTGTCCCAGTTCTTCTGGAAAACTGAATCAGAAAGACATCAACCTTCTATTTTCTTTTATGAAAAAAATAAATAAAGGTAGCTTTTATAACTATGTATTTGTATGTGGTGATTTATTTTTAAGCAGGAAATTAGACTGAAATTATGTGGTGAGGTAATGAAAAATATCCTGAGAAATAATTGTGTACAAAATTACTTATAATTGAACATTCAAATAACAGGTATACAATGTCTAGATCATTGGGGAAAAAACTAATTTATGCTGTGCTAGTAGAGTCTGGATTGTTTATCAGTTAAATAGACTAATAATTAAACAAGTACCTACATTTATATCTTGCCTATTACTTGTACATAATATCTTTAAGTTGATATCACTTAAATGGTGGTATAAACCCTTTAGCCCATTATTAAAATTTATAAGATTTTATGCTTATGAAAATACTATTTCTCCACAAAGCTATACTGTGGCTTTGTATTTCATCTACTTCAAAATGTATATATATATATGCTAATTTGTATTTTAGAAGACATGAATTTTATTGATCAAAATAAAATTAGAAAGCAGGGCCTCTTAAAATTAGTTTATTAACATGAAAATTTTTGGAGATATTTATAGAATATTAAAAGTTATTATCCAAGCATTAATTTGATATTAAAAGTGTAGTGCAGATCATTTTATTTCACATTCTTTCTTAAAACTCACTGGTGTTATAGAAAGACAGCAGAAAATATCTGGTGCTATAAATCTTTATCAATATATAATATCTGCTCTATAAAGTTGAGACAATATCTAAATTAATAATGTTGCAAGGAGATGTTATTTTGGGCTCAGTAGACTAGATTTTTCTAAGAATGGTCTTGAAAAACTCATTGAATTTATCTTAGAGCTATCTACTATAGTGTTCTACAGAAGAGAATAGAAATATTCTTTTCTTTTATTAGATATTTTCTTTATTTACATGTAACTTTCTCCTTTCCCAGTTTCCCCTCCAAAAATCAGACAAACAAACAAACAAAAACAACAAGAACAAACCCCTGTTGCCTCCCCCCTCCCCATGCCTGCCACCCTACCTTCTCCCACTTATTGGCCCTGACATTCCCCTACACTGGGGCACAAAACCTTCACAAGGCCGAGGTCGTCTCCTCCTATTGATGATCGAATTTGCAATTTTGGAGAAGGTACCATGAGGTGCTGAGAAGAAGGTATACCCTTTGGTTTTAGGATAAGAAGTTCTATAGATAAATCCATCTGTTTTATAACTTCGGTTAGTCTACTGTGTCCTTGTGTAGTTTCTGTTTCCATGATCTGTCCATTGCAGAGAGTGGGGTGTTGAAATCTCCCACTACTATTGTGTGCGGTGTAAAGTATGCTTTGAGCTTTAGTAAAGTTTCTTTTATGAATGTAGATGCCCTTGCTTTTGGAGCATAGAGGTTCAGAATTGAGAGTTCATCTTGGTAGATTAGACCTTTGATGAATATAAAGTGTCCTTCCTTATCTTTTTTGATCACTTTAGGGTGAAAGTCGATTTTATTCGATATTAGAATGGCTACTCCAGCTTTTTTCTTGGGACCATTGGCTTGGAGAATTGTTTTCTAGCCTTTTATTCTGAGGTAGTGTCTGTCTTTGTCACTGAAGTGGGTTTCCTGTATGCAGCAAAATGTTGGGTCCTGTTTACGTACCCAATCTGATATTCTATGTCTTTTTATTGGTGAGTTGAGTCCATTGATGTTAATAGATATTAAGGAAAAGTAATTGTTGCTTCCTGTTAGTTTTATATTTAGAGCTGGCATTCTGTTCATGTGTCTATCTTCTTTTAGTTTTGTTGGAAGATTACATTTTTGCTTTTTCAGAGATGTAGTTCCCCTCCTTGTATTGGAGTTTTCCATTTATTATCCTTTGAAGGGCTGGATTTGTGGAAATATATTGTGTGAATTTGGTGTTGTCATGGAATACTTTGGTTTCTCCAT
>JADRCD010111255.1:0-10012 GCA_019843815.1 Montemys delectorum
TTGTTGTTGTTGTTGTTGTTTGAGACAAGGTCTCACTATGTAGCCCTGGCTGGCCTGAAACTGGCTATGGAGACCAGGCTGGCCTTGAACTCACAGAGAACTCAGCTGGCTCTTCCTCCCCAGGGATCCAGATGACATTTATATCTGGCCTTCCTGTTGGCTGCTGGTAAAGCTCTCTGATTGAGTCACTCAGTTAGCTGACCCCTGACCTCCCTAAAGCAATGAATGTGACCAAGTTCAAGCCAAACCTAAGCTCCCAGGTCACAGGCATGGGCCCCTGAGCCTGATCTATAATTTTTTTCTATGGAGATAGGGTCTCAATAGGTGATCCAGGTTGTTTTTGACCTTGCTATGTAGCCCAGGCTGGCCTTGGGATCCTCTCACCTCAGTCTCCAAAGTAGGTGGGTTGATAGGCTTGTGCCCCTGTGATACACAAACAAGTGTGTCTGCTTGTGGTCTTTCCCTTTATTTTTGTTTCCTTTCATTTTATTGAGATAAGGTATCACGCTGAAGTAAGTCATCCACATAGGCTTCAAACTTAAACAATTCTCCTGCCTCAGATTCCAAAGTGGCAGGACGAACGGGATGCACTTCCGTGTCTAGTCTTGGGGAGTGATTGTTTGGATAGTGATTTGCTTTTGTGTGCTTGGCTTTATTGAGTCAGGGTCTCATGTAGCCCAGGCTAGCTGGGAACTTGTGGATAGCCTAAGATGACCCTGAACAACTGATCTTCCTACTTTCTCCCTCCAAGTGCTGGGATGCAGGTAGATGCCACAACACCCAGTCTGGTTTTGCCTTTGACACAGGGTCTCCTGGAGCCCAGGCTGACCTCACATTCACTCTTGAGCTGGGGCTACTTTGAGATTCCTTATCTTCTTCTGCTTCCGTATGTGGAGTACTGGGATGACAGGCAGATGCTGGCACGGTCCAGCCACAGGTGGGTTTGCTTGATTTGATTTTGGGATTTGATATTCTGAGTTTGGGCCTCACATAGCCCAGGCTGCTCTGGAACTCAATATGTAGCCAAGGACAACCCTGAAAACCAGGTCTCCACCTCCTGAGGGCTAGGATCCTAAGCATATGCCACCATGCCTGGTTCTATTCAGGGCTGGGGATCAAACCAAGGATTTCACACATTGCAGACAAATGTTTGGACAACTGAACTAACTCCTGAGCCCACTGGAGAAACGGAACAGTTTGCAGAGTAGTCTACCACTTTACATGCTGGCCAGCAGTGCTTAAATGACCCAATTTGGTCTGGCTCGATGGCTCAGTGGGTAAAAGCATCAACTGTTCTTCCAAAGGTCCTGAGTTCAAATCCCAGCAACCACACAGTGGCTCACAACCACCCTTAATGAGACCTGACGTCCTCTTCTGGTTTGTCTGAAGACAGTTACAGTGAGCTTAAGTATTATAATAATAAAATAAATAAATCTTTGGGCTAGAGCGAGCAGGGACTGAGGGAGCAGAGTTGACCAGAGCAAATGGGGTTGACCAGAGTGAGCAGAGGTCCTAAAATTAAATTCCCAACAACTACATGAAGGCTCAGAACCACCTGTATGGCTACAGTGTACTCACATACATAATATAAATAAATAAACAAATAAATAAATAACACATATTTTGTTGCATCTAAAATCAGGTCCACAGCCTCAGTGTCAACTGGGTTGATGTCATTTGTCCACTCCCTCTGTGACCCACAGTAAGATGCTGTCTTTTGAAGGCCGACATGAGGCCTCCATTTTGAATGTGCAGTTTCTGTTATTTTTGCTACTGTGCTAGGTGTACAGTGTCACGTGCCTCCCATGCTGTTCTTATGGTGACCCTGACTTCCTCAGCGGGGGTTTACCCCAGTGTCCTGAAACTGTCCATGTGTCTGCCAAAGACTGGGGGTCAGGTCCGCATCACCTGTCCCCTGTGGTGATCAAAAGGTGTCATCTGTCCCTAAGTCTATAGACAACCCAGCCACTCGGGGCCACCTCGATCCCTATGTCCACCTCATGCCTGAGGCACCTGACGTGGGATAATCATTCCAGTTCTCCCCTGGACAGCTTTGATCCACTGTGAGGTCAGAGGTACAGGCCCCAGAACCAGGTGTAGCAGTGCATACTTGTCACCTCCACTGTCAGTAGATGGAGGCAGGGAGATGGGAATTTGAAAGACAACCTTGAGGACCCAGAGAGTTCGTGGACAGTCTGGAATAAACAAAGAAAATGCCAGGGGCTGAAGCTCAGATGGAAGCCAGCTTGTCTGCTATGCCAGAGTTCAGTCTTCCGCGCATCACAAACTGGCCATAGTGGTATGAGCCTGTCAGCTCCAGCCAGGCTCAGGAGTCAACAGGATTGGAGGTTCAAGGCAAGGTAAACCTGGGCTACCAGTGGCCCTGGCTCCAAAGTCCAAAACTGGAAACAAAACACACAACTCACCAATGAGTATGTACAGTGACAGCTGTTTTAATCTTTCACAGAGACTCTGTGTGTGTGTGTGTGTGTGTGTGTGTGTGTGTGTGTGTGTGTGTGTGTGTGTGTGTGTGTGTTTGGCAGGTTGGTATGAAGGTATGAAGCACTTGGGCACTGGGGTGGACTGTGTCTAGAAGTCATCTCAGCCCTGCCCAGCCAGTGACTCTCTTATCATCTCTCCTTCCAGGCCATGTCTGTGTACTCGTTTAAGGAGCCAGGGGAAAAGGCTCAGCCATTGCCATGGTCCTCCTACCTTCTGAAGAGCCACCAAGGAAGTCAGTCACACATGACTAGTGCCGCTCCACTGAGCAGTTAGGTACAATGTGTTCTGCCTGTGGGTGGACCAAAAGGAGTGCTCACCACAGAGCACTGGTCACAGGCTCAGTTAGGGGTTATACGAAGAGTCTTTGTGTCATAGCAAGAGTGACGCCCATAAAAGATGGAGCCCCACCCCCCGGGGGAGCATTGATACCTTAATGACTACTGTGGGTTCTGAACCCGTGGGCTAGTGGCACTGGCTGTAAAGGCTGTGACCCTTAGCCAGCTGCCGAATGAGGCTCGGGACATGGACAAGCATGGCCATATTTTTTTTTTTTTTAACTGGCTGGACCACACAAACACTTTGCCGTTGTACACTAGTGTGACTGTTCTCTGTGGGAACCTCCCAGCTGTGGGGAATCTGAGGTGGCTGGTACTGGGGGCGAAACTAGAAAGAGCTGGGCTCAGGCAGAGCACTGGAGGATGAAATAAATGATTTCCCTAGAGTCATCACAGAGTTTAGTCAAGCCTTGGAAGCCATATCTACCACATAAGCAAAGCAGCCAGAGGGAGAGGCCATACCCTCTATAGATATGGTATCACTCAGGGATTCCAAGGTCGGGGTCCCAGAGAAATCTCCCCCACCCCCATGGAAGAGCCTCTGTCCAGATGCAGGCCCTGGTGACACATAGGAATACTTGCTTAGCCTACTGGAGGCAGATATCACGAAGCAGAAGCCCCAAGGATTCTACAGTTGGACCCTTGGCTAACAGATGTAAGCAGCAGCATTTGGGGGCTGCCGGGACTGGGACGGGGATAGGACATACAGATTGGATCAACCTGCTCTCCAGCCCAGATCTCTGTGTCAAAGTCTACCCATCCCTCAGCAAGGCATGATCTCCATGTACAACCCAGAGACTCTGGGGCAGCTGCAGATCAGCTCTCATATAAGGGATGCCCATTCCTGATGGGCAGGCCATGTGAGGAAGGTCCTGGAACTCTGGGTCACCTTCTCAGGTATGCTCAAGGTTTTCCGGATACCCATGTCCCCTCTCTGTCCTTCCTCTCCTGCCCTCGGCCCCACAGCCTCAGTGGAAGTGGCTGCTGGGCCAGATCTCCCGAGAGCCTTTCTCTGAGGATGAGGAGGTGTTGCTAGCTGTGAAGCATCTGCAGCAGGTGTCCCCACTCATCCTCCACACCCCACAGGTGAGGCTGTAGATCTCCCATATCTGCACTCCTAGCTCCTTGTCTCAGGGCCCCTCCACCAGCATCCTAGAGCTGTCTACCTGGTGACCTGTGAATTTCCTGTCTCTGCTAAAGCCATGCCTCGGGAAGCAGGTGAGAGCCCTGGAGTTGGGCGACAAGATTCCCCCGATCACAGGCTCACTGCTGCCTCGTGGGAGCCTGGGAAGGCTGGGGTCCTCCTTAGCTGCCCTGGCTTCCTGGGAGGGTAAGGTGGGGAGTCTGGATGTTTTCCAGGGCAGACGTGACCACAGCTATCTTCCCTGACCACCTTGGGGAGAGCTGAGTGGTCTCTGGCCATCTCGAGAAGGATGTGGCTTGTGACATGAAGGACAATGATGAATCCTAGGAACTGGCACCAAGTCCGCCTGGGCCAGGCCAACTGCCACCCTCCCGGATCGGCTTCTCTGGGTGTAGGATGGATGCTGAACTAGACTTCCAGCCTTCTACTGGCTTCCACCTAGGTGGCTCTCTGCATTTGGTTCTCTTCCAAGTCCAGGCTCAGCTTGGGCCTTTGTCCTCACTGCAGCCCCTGGCTGCTCTCTCCAGGCCCCTCTCCAGTCAGCTAAGTGGTAGGGCCTTAGGCAAGGGCTGGGCTGTGTGTGTGGCCAAGCTGTTTTGGCCTTCTGAAGACCTGAAGCTTTTGATCAGAAAGAGGTTGTGACTCACTCACTCTGCTTTGTCGCTTTGTCTGTTTTCACTCAACCATCCACTCCTCAGGTGGCCTCTCTCTGACCTCCCGATCTCCACTACCCACCTCTCCACCTGTGCTCTGCACCCCAGATGTTCAGGGATTTTCTTGCTAAAAAAAAAGTACTGGAGGCATTACCTTATATAAACTGTTAATTTTATTGTTATGTCTCTTCAAGGACTGGGGACAAGGGTGAGTAATAGTCTTTGCTCAGTTTCTATACGCAGGGGTGGGGGCAGAAGGTTGCTTGGGGCTGCTTGCTTGAGAACCCACAGCCTCCCAGACTTTTGAGATTTCCTTTCATGGAAACAAGCCAAGGCCTGAAAATATGAGTTACTTGGGTCCCTGTGAAGGGTGATGGTTTGAAGAGGAGTCTGGGGGCAGCCCCCGCCTTTAAGCCTTCTGGATCCCAGTTGGTACCTCCCACTCCAGAGCCTGCCAGGTGAGAAGCAGAAGCCCAGAGTTATAAGGCAAATTATAAATCCCAGAGTGTTTTCTCAGAGGTGGCCCTTAGAGCTGTGGGCTAAGGTGATACCTTAACATCTGGATAGAACTACCAAGTTGGGGTGCAAAAACCAGCGCTGAGACCTTTGGGTAGAGAATGGTGAACACGGGACTGATTGGGCACAGGAATCTATGGGAGCAGGGGTGTGAAAACAACCAGCGGTGGGACCCTGGGGAGGAGCCCAGAGGGGGACTTGACCATCAGGATACCACCATGGCTGTCCCTACTAGCAGCAGCATGCTGACCAGCAGTTGCAGGGACAGCAGGACGTTGGCTTGGCGTGCTGCATTGTTTGTGGTGGTGGCCTGGCCTGGGGTGATGGCGCTGCTCTGGCCGCCAGGGGGCGCCAGGCCGCAGTCGGTGTAGGGCTCCAAGCAGCCTGCGAAGGCCATGACGTGTGCGATGTAGTTCTGTTCCTGCACTCCGTGCACGAGGTGCGCCTGCGGGCCACGCGCGAATATGGCCACGTCCTCCCCGCCGTGGGTCTCCGACGACAGGGGGACAGCCGCCTGCTGCTGGTAGTTGGGTTTACCTAGGGAGACAGGGTGTTTAGGGGAGCAGCGTCCATCTGCCCTGGTCTCTTCTGCCAGCACCTCATGCTAGGCAACATTGTGGTACTTACCACTCTCTTCCTCGGTGACATTGGGCCGGTTGCCTGAACCCAGCACATAACCCGGGCCATTGCCATAGAGAATGGAGGTGTAGGATTTGCCATCTTGGGCATTGAGTGGGGCCAGACCTGTATGGAAGGAGGGAGACATCTTGTCCTGACTACATACTGACTACAGCTTTTGGAGTGCAGGTGAGCTCATTTTGCTTGCTCAATGGTTACATTCTCCACAAGGCCATTTTGTGTCATTTCAACCGGTGAGGTGATATCTGTCCCCATAGACCTGAAGCCATATCACCTGACACTGCCCCTTGGCTTACCAAAGATGGAGGCCCCCCTATGTGTGTAGCCACCAAATGCGAAGACGTGGGAGTGGTCAGCGGTGATGAGTATTAGCGTGTCCTTCTCATTAGTAAGCTGACTGGCCTTTTCGATGGCAGAGTCGAACATGACAGCCTCAGTCAGTGCCAGGTAAGCTGTGCCCGCATGGTGGCCTTGGTCAATACGACCCCCTGCAGGAAGCCAGTGATGGGGGAGAGGCTTGACTTCACTCGGGACCCCTGCCCCCTTCTCTTTCCTGCCAGGCACAGCTTTTCACCTTCTACAAAGAGGTAGAAGCCTTTGGGGTTCCTGCTGAGCATGCGCACGGCCACCTCTGTCATCTCTGCCAGGGAAGGGTCTACTGAGGAGTTTCGGTTGACATCATATTTCATTTCTGCTGGCTCAAAGAGGCCTGAGGAACACAAGAATTCATGATGACAACCAAGTTCGGAGTCGGGGAGGGGGGGCATGATGGCACACATGGAGGCCCTCTGAGAGATGCTAGGGCAGAACTACAGTATTACCCATGAGGTGAGTCACTGCTGAGTCCTGGGATGCCTGAATGAGCTCCGTGCGATTCCAAACATACCGGGTTCCCTGCAGGGACATAGCCAGTCTTACTTAGCATATAGCCCTGAGAGGGACAGTCCTGCCCGAGGCCCTGCCTTGGTCCCTTCACTGCAACCCCTCATCACCTGGTGCTTTGACAGCCACTCCTGCACCAGGTTCCGGTTATCCAGCCTGGTTCCAGACTGGCCAGGGTCGCTTGGGTATTCAGGGTCTGGAGTCCCCTTGGGAAACATGAACTTTCGGCCTCCTCCAAGGATCACCTTTGGTCAGAGGATCAACACAGGTAGACTTACGGCTTTATGAGCTCCCTACCCCCTCTTGAAAGACAGCCCCTATGTCCCCACCATGTCAGTGGGATATGCTTCTCCTGGATGTTCCACACCCACCCCTTATACATATATACTGCAGGGGACTTGGAGTTCAGGTGGTTTATGCCTGGAACTATGGCCAGTCCAAGGTTCACCCTTTGTCCAACCCTCCAGCTGGTTCTTGGAGCTCACATCAATGTCTATGTTGGAAATAAGTTGAGTGGCGATGTCCTTACAGCCTTCCTGTAGTGCAGAAGGCGGCATATCCGCATCTGAGTACCAGTTACGGTTCACCGTGTGTGCATAGGTGCCAGCTGGAGAGGCGTGCTGCACCCTGGTCGTGGTCACCACTCCCACAGACTTCCCTGCAGATGACAGAAGATCACCCAGTGATCCAGCCCTGCCATAGCCCCCGAGCCAAACACCAACCTACCTGCTTTCTTGGCACGGTACATCACTGACAAGACCTCATTGCCAAACGTGGTGGTGCACTGGTCGAATCTCGCAGCTGCGCTCAGGCCGATGGTCTTGTAGTTGGCCTTGACCCCGCAGAGATAGGCGGTGGCTGTGCCTGCACTGTCTGGGACCTGTCTGTCCACATTGTATGTCTGGGGACAGAGACACTCTCAGCTGAGTGCTACTGGTAGACATTAGTCCCTGATTCCTGGGACATGTCTATACTGTCCTGGTTGCAAACTTGGGCTCCAGGTCTTCTAGATTCTTCTTCCTCTTGTCACCTCCAGCCCCCTTTCCCATCCTAGATATGTGTTCCAGTACTCACCTTGGACAGAGCCATGTACGGGAAGCGGTCCATGGCCAGGGGTGTCTCTGGTCCTAGATGACTTCCCAACTGTCCCTTTAGTATCCTGGTGGCTGTCACTGTGGGCACCCCCATCCCTGAAGGAATAGAAGCTGGTCAGGCCTGAGCTCCCAGGCTTGCCTGAACCCATTGGTGGCCTTGGGTACTTGGAGTACCCAAGGGCTTTAGGGTGGCCACGTCTTGAACACTTACCATCTCCCAGGAAGATGATGAGGTTCCTGGCTGATGTCTGAATGGGCTGCAGCTTTTTGGCAGCATCCAGGGCCTCCTTTGCCTTTTGATTCCAGAAGGTTGGATTCTCCTCCTCCGCTGGACAAGAGGAAGCATACTCAGGTTAGTCCAGGTGGGGTGGCAGGTTAGCCCTTCTGTGGGAGTCAGAAAGGAGCCTTCTACCTGGGATGACACCAAAGGACAGATGGATCCTGAGAACCAAAAACAACAGCAACACCGAGGCACCCTGCATGGTAGGGGCTCTTGATGGGCTGCCCGGCTAGGGACCCAAGGTACCAGCTCCTGCTAAGCCTGCCTGGGCTCACATCAGAGATGGACTTTGTCCCTTGCTATAAAGGGTCCTTGTTCCTCCTCTAGATGTTGTCATCCTGGCCCCACCCCTGCCCTGTGAACTGAAGTCTGGCTCCCAAGGTGTGGCTGGGCCAGGGGTCCTGTGTCTCCCCAGGCTGGGTGGGAGGCTGGGAGTAATGGATCCTGAAAGAGAAACGTGTGCTGTGTGCTGCTGGAATTCCCCCCACCCCACCTCCATTCACAATGTTCTTGTCAGGGATTCCTCGAACTTCCTGAGAGCCAACTGGAACCAGGATCTACTCTGGGTGCTTCAGAGAAAATGAGATTCCATGTACCCGGCCTAAACCAGGACCTGGCTTTGGTCCCTCAGGTCCAGGATATCCACTGTTGAGATGGAAGCACAGAGAATGGCCTGAGTACCCTACCCTACAACAGTCTTCTCACTAGCCTTGTCCAAGGCTATGGCACACTCAGGATGTGGCCCCGAAGTGACTGCTAAAGGGACAAATAGTACTGTGGGGACTACCAAGAGGGGAACCTTGAAGACATGGGTTTGCAGTTATCGGCGGTATAATGGGCCTACCCTGTAGACCTCAGGCTGTGTGTCTTTCAGCCTGTAACTGGAGCACCAGGCTGGAGTAAGACAGCTGTCTTGGGCCAAATGTGGTACTGGCTGGATTTTTCAGAGCTTATGTAGGTAAGATTGACCCCTGTTCCCTCAGGCAAGTAGATGGGGCCCAAGGGTGAGTGTATTATCCACAGGTGCTGGGCACACCCAAGCAACTCTGATAAGAAAACAGGTTCAAGCTGGGCAGTGGTGGTGCGCACCTTTAATTACAGCCCTTGGGAGGCAGAGGCAGGTGGACTTCTGAGTTCGAGGCCAGCCTGGTCTACAGAGTGAGTTCCAGGACAACCAGGGCTATACAGAGAAACCCTGTCTCAAAAAACCAAAATAAGAAAAGAAAGCAGGTTCAAGTGTATTTCTACAATTTAGCAATCCCACTTCTGAGTGACATTCAGCACAGTTGAAGAAGGGACAACATACAGTAGCATGTGCCCATAATCCCAGCTCTGGGCGGGGGATGGGGAGGGGATGGGGAAGGGATGGGGAAGAAGGGAGGAGAGAAACAATAAAAATGAATGATGTTTGAAAACCTCTTTGTAAATGAATGAAAATTTAAGAGCAGGGTCTGTGGGGCCAGGGAGACAGCTCACAGGTTACAAGTATTTACTGTTCTTCTAGAGAACCCATGTCAGGTGACTTACAACTTCCTGTGTCTCCAGCCCCAAGGGGACCTAATGCCTCTGGTCTCCACAGGCACCTGAATTCATTTGCAGACACCACATACAGAAACAGACACATTCACATAATTGAAAATAAAATACTAAAATACTAAAATTAAAAAAAATAATTCTTTAATTATATAAATATAATTTAAAAAAAAAAAACCATAGTAAATAAAAAGCCAAGTCTAAGACAGATAGACATCTGGCCTAAGACCGACAGCCACCTCACTCTCCCAGTAGCCAAGAAAGGGGATCAAGGGCTATGGTTTGGATCTAGTTGATATGTGCCCCACAAAGGCCCAGATGTTGCAAACTTTATCCTAAGTGTGTGGCTGTGCTGGGTGGAGGAAGAGTTCTTACCAGGTGAACAGTCGTGAATGGTGGCTAGTTACTGAGGCTGCTGCTCTCTAGAGAGATGA
>JADRCD010111257.1:0-12616 GCA_019843815.1 Montemys delectorum
GGTGTTGCGTGTCAGATGATATAGCAGCCTCACATAGGAAGATTTGCAAGGGTCAGATTTCCTCAGACAGAGCATCCTCTGAGATCAACAAGCATTCCTCTTCATATAAAGACAAGCCATTTAGAGGTGAGTAACTGGGTAATATGCTGATCATTTGTGACCATCTTCTCAGACCACAGCTTAACTGTGTTTTATGACTGGATGCTGCTATAAACTCGGGTATCTGTCCCTCCCCACTGCTGATAGACCCCTTTCAGGTCCCAGACACAGTGGTGAAAGCATCTGTCCAGAAGCATGTCTCTCCAGGAAGCCATCAGTGCATCAAAAGGTGAGAACATCATATCAAATTCTATATCCTCGGGATATGCTTGGTGCCAGCCAGGCTCCTTCTGACCTTTAAAATCAGCCCCTAGCCTCCTATTTAGTTGATCCCAATAACAATTTCCTCTTCCCTTCAGAGGAATAGGATGTCAATAGAAGACATGTATGCCCTAAAACAGATTGAATTTCCCCCACCTAACTACAGGCTTGAGACTGAGTTGATGTCCTTGCCCTGTGATTAGACAGGATGCATGCTATTCTGGGGTCTTGGACTTGAAGGGATTGGACATGATGTCTACTATTTGTTTGTTTTCCTTACTATTGCTGCTGGGAGACAGTGAAGGCAGCAACAGCCAACTTGACTCTTCATAGAATATATTGTGGGTAAAGAGGGCAAGGCTGCTTACTGATTCTGCCCTGCTCAGTCTTCTGACAGCCTTGTGAAGGGCCAATAAATCCCAACTCTCTTGAATCCACTGTATATTGGATGTCTTTGTTAGTTCCCAAGGCATATGACAACACTAAAATTCCAAACTCTAAATGAAAATAGTACCAGTTAGGGATAATCAGGAGGAAAACGAAACATACACTAAGTTGAATAACTCACAAAAGATCCATTTATACATGGATTACTAAAAGGATGAATCTTCAGTAGAAAACAGAAAAAAAAAAAAATGCATAGTGCTCCTAGACTGACAGTATCTGTGTTGTTGACACTTTGTGTCCAGAACTGAGTTCAGGTAGCATTTACTCACACTGGAGGGTCAAATAAACTAAAGATTCAGAATCTCTAAGAGAAGTGGCATTCTTCAGGCAAGATAGCCCAGTATCAGGTGCCTCACAAAGCAAACAAGACCTGACCTGGGGCTCTCTCTCTCTCTCTCTCTCTCCCCAGGACTCATCACACAGAATGGGAGTTCAACAGGAAGCTGAACATATAGGCAAACTCTTACTTATTTATTTTTATTAGATATTTTCTTTATTTACATTTCAAATGTTATCCCCTTTCCTGATTTCCTCCGCAAACTCCCTAGTCCCTCCCTCTTCCCCCTGCTCACCCACCCACCCACTCCCGCTTCCTGGCCCTGGCATTTCCCTACAGAGGAGCATAGAGCCGTCACAGGACCAAGGGCCTCTCCTCCCATTGATGCAGACTCTTAAATGTAATTGTTGTGATGAGAAATTATCAGAAGCCACCCAAAGAGGAAAGGGTTTATTTTGTTTACACTTCCACATCACACTTCATCACTGAGCAATGTCAGGGTACAAACAAACAAACCAACACGGGGACAGGAAGAAGCTGGAGGCTGAAACTAATAGCTGCTGACAGAAGGAGACCAGGGAGGAGCGCTGCTCATTGGCTTGCTCAGTTTGCTTTCTTAAAGCATACAGGACCACCTGTCCAGGTCCCACCCACAATGGGCTGGGCCATAGGCTCTCCCACAAGCCACTGTGGTGGAGGCGTTTTCTCAATTTTTGTTCTCTCTTCCATCTGACTCCAATTATGTCCAGATGACATAAAACTAGTCCAGCACGTATATCCCCCAACTTCCTTGGGCAGAAGCAGCATAGAAAAATGTAGATTTCTTTTGAATGAAGACATCAAGCTGCATGTTCAAAGGCCAGCTCTGACAAATAACTGGCACATACAGGTATAATGGAAACAGTACAAAAATCTACTTTTTTGCCCCATCTAAATTTAAACGTGCATTTTCAGCTGCCTGGTTTGGAACTGAGTGGATGCTGCTTCCTCTTGGGGGCTCACAGTGCAACCACTGAGTCAGTGAATAATGAAACGAAGCTCTCTCGGACATCACCACGATGTCACACAGTGGGCAGCAGTCTTATCTCACAGCTGATTCCAGAGGGAGGCTGGATTAGGTACAGTTTTCTTATCGGTCCCAACATTTTCGCTCAGTGTATCCTTAGTGGATTTTGCCACCTTTCCCAGAGCTTTCATTGAAAGAGATGAATCATGGTAGTGACAGCTGCCCACATGTTTACTAAACTCAAAACTCATCCTTTGTTAATTTCAGGCCCTTTGAGACACCAGTTAGCATCTGGCAGTGATCTATGGAAAATAATCAGCATAAAATAGACCACACTGTTGATCCCGGGAGAAGTTATGGAATATGAGTCATACTGTGATAGAAATCTTGTGAGATTTCTGGTGGCAAGCAAAAGTGACCAGATTTGACCAATAACCAGAGATCTCAGGGCCACCAGGAGGGCCACTGCAGCTGAAAGCATGTAGTGCTTTAGCCTGGTAACATTAGGTTAATCCCCAAAATCACATAAAAGGGAAGGAAGATAACTGACTCCACACAATTGTTCTTTGACACACATATAGACATACACACACATCCCAAACACACAAATATATACACACAAAAATACACATGCATGCACACACTCATACACATGTACACACAAACTCATACACAAATACACACACACACACACACACACACACACACACACCCACATGTGCGCTCATGCTGTGAACTGTGTATGCCTACCAGGTATTCACTTAAACGACAAGGACAATGATAATAATAACTAATAATTTAAAAAATCAGTTTACTGGGGTGACTCAAGCAATGTACAAGACTGGTGAAGTCTGTGGGATGATACATAAAAAAACTGGTAGAATCTAAGTCCTTAACCAGATCACAACAAAGCTACTGTAGTAAAGAGGCCTCACTGCTGTAGCCTTTGTCCTTTCAGAATTTAGTCTCACAGAAGAGCCAGAGAGATCTTGGGGAGATCTTTCCATGAAGCCCTACTACCTTCCTTCCTGCTCTTTCATCCATTAAGATGGCCTTTGTCCCAAGGTAAAGCTTGCTTGTTATAATGACCTCATTTGAAACAATATGAGATTATATGGACTTAACAGGTTATATTTAGAAATACATGCACACACATGTATATGTATTTGTATAAATTATATATATTGATATTTCTGTATATATGCATATATGTATTATATACAAAAACACAGGAATATATGCAATAATAGTTAATGAGAAAAAAGGCCATGAACTTGAAGTGGCAATGGGAAGGGTATATAAAAGAATTTAAGCAGAAAAAAAATGAAGGGATAAATGTTGCAATCAAATAAAAATCTCCAAAATAAGAAATAAAAGAAGAGCTTCTGAATATTGGTCCCTTGGTCATTATTTTATCATGTTAATAACTTAAGCGGTATATTTTTATAAACACTTTTAACCTTACAACTCTGGAAGTAGGAGAAAGCCTGAACGTTTATGGCTGATTTAGTCAACAAAGACAAACTCTATTAAAAATGAATGAATGAATGAATGAATGAATGAATGAATGCTGTATGAAAGCATTAGTTTAACTACAAGGAAGAATGGGAATTTCAGATAGAAGTCATCAACAACTCATCTTAATATAGTTTTACCAAATAATAAATACCAATAATAAAATAGACATTTTTAAACTAGCAGCTGTCAGTCATATCAAGAGAACCGCAAAAAGTTGCTCAAGAAGAGGACACAGCAAGCATGGCTCTGTAGACATAGCAAGATGCCTGTTCCCCTTGTTCTCCACATGCCTAAGAAGTCTATGAAGTCCAATAACGTCTCGGAATCTCAGAAAAGAGTGTCTTATTGAAGAGTGTCCAACCCACACACTCACTGACACAAGAAGAAAGGGCCAGAGCATCTGCGAATTCCATCCTGAGAATCATCATTAGCAACCACCTAACAGCCATGATGAGCAATGACCAAACTGGAAGTCGGGAATGAGAGGATATATACAGGAAATCTAATATCTACTATAAAATACCTCATTACTGAGTTCTTGCCTTTAAATTGTTCTCTGAATGTCTTGTCATGCACTTCCTTCCTCCATCCTCACTTGATGCACTCTAAATCCTGAGTTAATAGAATCGTCACGCTAGGAATCTCATTAAGAATTCTTGAACAAAATTTCTGATGTCTGTGAAAAAGGAAAGGCCTGATAATTCTGATGAATCAGTGAGTTGTCTTATTAATCTAATAGCATCTGACTTGAAAATACTAATGATCTCCAGCCAGTTCAGCAGAGAGAAAAGACATGAGTTTGGAGGGTGGGAAGAGTGTGTCTCTGAATTTTGATTCCTCGCCTTGAAGATGAAGATAATCTTTCTACATGAGGTCATTGTAGAAACTAACCTAGAACATAATTAACAGCTGCTTCCCGTGTTGATGGCATGCAACAATTATCATTTTCATAGCCTGCCAGTTCCATCTCACAGATTTGCTTCATTTAGTTGCCAAGATAACATGATTGCTGCTTCAGGAATACAACATATATTCCATTTATGAGGCATAATTTCTGTGAGAGAACATATAGGCCCCAAGATATAACTTGGATTGAATAAGCAGTTTCCTAATGAGCACTTCTTCCTCATCAAAATTATGGCTTAAGCCAGAATGGGTTTCTAAACAATTAATAGTGTAAGATTTGATTAATTTCAGCAAGTGGGTTAAACAATGTCACAATGATTATCTGCCTGATTTTTACTTCAATATTATTTTCAAAATGAGAAGCATTGTCTTATATAAATATGGGCTAACTAGTATATCTAATGTTTTGATTTTTATCTTTGATTAAGATAATGGATGTACTTTAAAGCATCACAGGGAAAGTGATATATCTAAATATATCTAATCAAAAGAGTGTCAAAATTAACTTGATAGAAAATATAAAATTGATTGTCATATAGAGTAATAACACAATAACCTTTTATTTATTTGTGTTTGTGTCTTTTATTGAAGAGACATCTACTGGTTAACATGTAATTTCTTATAGCTGGACTTTAAATAGTAAAGGCAAAAAAACAATGTGTTCTAGGCAAGTTAGGCAAAAAGGGCATCCCTAGGCAAGGAGTTAGGTCTTACTCACTGGCAAAGGAAGAGTTTGTTTTCTCTAAAAGTGCAGTTTCTAACAAGTCAACCATGCCCCAGTGAAACATGTGGGCAGCACAGACTGGTCTTGGTGGTGGAAAAGGGAGACAATGACTGAGCAGAAGGGGAAGGCAGTGGATCAGGGGAAAGTGGGGGAAGGATAGGTTATGATCAAAACACATCAGAAACCCTCAAATGTGCTCTTATTAATGAAAGAAAAATAATGACAATGAAAGTTGTATCATGATTTCTTTCTAAGTATGTACTGGATAATTAATTACATTTCTAAGTAGAATAAATGATACTTAAACATTATAGGACATGAAATCATCGTTTTTGAAAAATAATCTCTCTATACTTGTGCTTCGGATAATTTTTCTCCTAATAAGAGTAATTCCTTCCTGATTGCCTGGGGCATCTAAATACATCTATTAACTATCAGTCTTATTTGAATTTTTAAAGAAAACATTAAGTGTACACATCACTATTTTCAAATTTGAAATTAACTGAAATATTTTTATGTTCAAAACATCATAGTTACTATTCAAATTATTTTTCTAAGAATTGGCACAGTCCCCACTTTCCACTTTGCTTTTATTTCTTGGTCATAGTTTTAAGTTTGATTTAAAACAAAATGATATGTGTAACAATGTTTTTAAAACATTAATTGAAATTATTGAATTCCTTCACAATTGTGAGTTCTAGACAGCACTCAAAGTTGTGTACAGGAAAACTTGCACTAGTATCATGTACCCGCAGACACTACAAGTGGAGACCAAGTGTAGTTGTATCTGCTTAAATAAAGCACAGCTCCGGGTTGCTAGTGACAGACTGTCTGGTCGCTCCAGGGCTGACCTGAGGCAAAACTATAAAATCTTCCAAGTGTGAATACTCTGTTCTTCAGTGCTCTCCCTGGGTCCTCTCTACTTTCTTCTACCCATCTGTCCTTGCCAGAACTCATTGATTTGGGCTTTTTGGTCTACTCTCCTATGGTGCCCCACTCTGATCTGTCCTTTTTAGAAAATGTCTAATATATAGGAACATTGCTATCTGTGGAAGTAAGAGAGCCCAATGCCTTCATATTTCAAGGCATTGTAACATTTCACAAGTCCTTCCTGAAATGATTTCTGCAAAATATAACACTGATTTCTTGTCTAAAGTAATTTTAGTATGTGGAGGAAGTTCACTCATATACATGTGAGTGCACACATGGGTGCCCACAGATGCACATGTGTGTGCATGTGTGTGTGTGTGTGTGTGTGTGTGTGTGTGTGTGTATACCAGTCATCTGATGGCAAGAGGTCATAAATAAAGTGACTTCTAACAATACAAACCTTTGAGCAGTCTCACTTTCATTGCCTTTATCAATAAGGACTGCTGGAGCTCAGCCTAACTCTGTCTTGAGTCTTCACTGACAATGTTTTCAGTATGCCAGAAGTCTGACAAGCTGTCAAATACCATTTCTTTTCTTTCACCTCAGACAGTGAAGATTCCAGAGGCATCGGACAGTCTTTCTAAGGGGGAGTGACTAGAAAATATAACCTGGAGGGGGGTAAAAGATTGACCTAAAATCAAGACTGACCGGAAAATCTCACTACACCTCCAAACTGAAGCATCTCACATCACCCCTCCCCATCCCTCGTCCCCACCACCCTACCTATGCATGCCATGGTGTCTAATGCATGTGATCTTCCCTTTTATGGTCTGCTATGTATTTCAGGAATTTCAAGTGAAATAAAATCATACTAATGTAAACTCATTACCAAGACTTTGAGCATAGATACTTCAGGGAAGAGAGCATCTATTGAATACAGTAAGAGGTACTGAGCTCACTGCAACTCACGCACATCACCCAGCACACCTAAGGTTCACAGTATCCTCAGCAGTTGATTAGAGTTTCTATCTTTGTGTGCTCGCTTTGTGGGGAGAAACACCAAAGAGACTCATTTATTAACCAAGGAGATCCAGCCAGCTTATTAAATATTTATATCATAAATATTCACTTGGAAAATCTAATACAAAATGGAAACGATGACACTTTTATGTTGTTATTTACTAATGAGGCATGTACTTCTGAGGAACAGTGCTTAAATTCTCAAACACTCGAATCAAACTGGACATGCTACCTGCAGTTATTTCACTCAATTTTACTCTAACACAGTATGTGTTCTCAAAAATAATGCCTTCAGAAAATGTGGCATCTAGAAATAATATGGTCCAGTCTTTCAATAAAATTGTTAATCACTTTCATAGTTCATTAAGTAGATGACAGAAGTTAAGTATTTCTCTTCTAAAATATAAATACTCAAAATCACATCTGTAGATTCAATGTACTACCCAAGAATGCAACAGTTAACTACATGCTAATATTTAAATATTCAAATAATTTTCAATTTATTAACGATTGCTAACTTTTGAAACTGCAATAATACAGAAAATAAATCTAAAACTAGTATTTGGAAATATCATGTCTAAGTATAAAAAAGAAAAAGAGAATACTCCAATCAGTGAATCACATTTAGGGAAATGTCAAAAGGACAGTATTTCTCTCAATGGAGGCCAGGTGGCCAGGAGAGAATCCAATGATAGATATCAAATACTAAAAGATAAATCTAGTATCTAGTAAACTCCCAAACATCACAGGTCATTTCAATTGCCCGTGCTTACTCTACAGAACATGGCAGTACAATCCAATTTCTTAAGATACAACATACTTGATTGGTAAAATGTTGAGAAATCAGATTGATACTAACCAGGAAGCTTTATCTATCCTGCTTGTTTTCATTGCGTGGGAAGGGGTTAGACACTCAAACAGAAAAGTAACCATCAGTCAAAATCAGCCATGAATGCCGCATGTTCTAGTGACGACTGACTTATCAAGATATGCTGATTGGTGCAATAAAGACATTAATATCTCAGGAATAATCAAACACATTCTGATTAGATGTAACCCCATTCTGCAAAATAAAACTCATATCTGGTACCATTTTGTGGCCAAAGACTTATGAATATATACAAGTCATAGGCCTCAGAGGAGAACTTATTACTCTTATTCCACTAAATGGTCATAAGATTAAGCTGGCTTCTACGTATTTATCATTATAGTCATAGATCAATTCATCCTTCAGCTATCATCTGAAAGTTCTTTTGCAGTAGGTGGTGACTAGCACAGACAGCCTCAATTCACCATGTTACAGAGGATGAAATACTGAGAATGTTCACACCTACATGAAACACTGTATCTCTCCATCCAACACTCAGAGACCATCATGGAAGATGAGGCAGAAAAAGATGTAAGGGACAGAGGTGGTAAATAACTACAAGAAAGGGTATATTCTGGGCACAGTAGGGCAGCTTCACAAATGAATTCCCAGAGGTTGTGAAAGTTTGCAAAAGATAGGTGTAAGCCCAAGCCAGACAAATTCTTAGCTTGAAGATGGGCTTTGCATGCTAAATCTCACATGGACCTGTGGACCTATTAGCTACTGTTAACTGCCAGAAGATGAGGTGACAGCTTTCTCTAAGAAAGTAGCCCTTGGTAAGTCAACCATGCTCCAGTAGAAGGCCATATATCCAAGAATATTTGAGCAACACAAATTGGTTTAAATGACTTGAAAAAAAAACAAAATAAAATAAAATGCACAAATTTGAGTGGATAGGGAAGGAGGATGGATCTAGAAAGAGTTGAGGGTTGAATATGATCAATACACATTGTACAAAACTCTCAAAGAACCATTAAATTCTTTAAACAAAACAATAAATGTCAACTCATGATACTCTCCCAGGCAAAGTTATCATTCAGTAATAGAGGAAAAATTGAAACATTTCAAGATAAAAAGAAATCAAAGAGTTTAATGACTGATATGTTAACTTTGCAAAATGTATACAAGATAATCCTTCATCCAGAAACAATAACTTCTGTTGTTAATCATAGGTAAATTAAATATAAAAAAATAGAAAGTAGGAAAGCACCAAGCTTCATTAATACTCTAAACTACCAAAGCACAACATTAAAAACATAAGAGAAAAATACAGTACAAAATAGTCCAAACAAATAGAAGAAATATAATAAAAATGACTGTAATAAGTCCTTAAACATCTGTAGTGACTTTGAATCTATAGTCTAAAATATTTGATTAGGATGTGCAGAATGGAATGAATGGATACAAAAGCAAAGTCCAGAAATATGCTGCTACAAGAAATCATTTCACCACTGAAGGAACATAAAGAGTGAAATTGAAAAAAAATATATTTCACATAAATGAAAATCAAAAACAAATGGGAAACACTAATTTATCAAAAAAATTAAAGGCAAGAACTATGAGAGAGCCAAAGAAGGCCAATATAGAATAATCAAATGGCCAAGTCTACAAACATTACTAAACAATCATAAATTTTCTAAAGTTTCTAAGATGTCATTAGACTTAATGTCAGAAAAAGAATCCAGTGCAATCATAGCTGGAGATGTCAACACTCACTTACATCAATGGACAAAAATCTGGAAAAAATGTCAACAGTAAAGTTGAATCAAATTATATAGTATAGAACACGTGAATTTGACATTACAAATATTTTCTTTTTCTTTCTTTCTTTTTTTTGTTATTTTCTTTATTTACATGTAAATTTCTCCTTTCCCAGTTTCCCCTCCAAAAAACAAACAAACAAACAAAACAACAGGAACAAACCCCTGTTGCCTTCCCCTTCCCCATGCCTGCCACCCGACCCTGTATTCCAAGCTTCTGAGCTAATAAATATATTTTCTTTCAGTAGGTGCACAATACCATTCTTATTCTTACCACTTGGAACTGTTTCTAGAATAGACTGTATATTCCACCAAAAAGCAAGTTCCATTAATTAAAAAAATATTAAAATTATGCCTTGTGTCTTCTCTAACCATACTGGAGGAAAAATGAGACTTCATACCAAAAGAAACTATACAAACTATGGAAAATCATAGGGATTTGACAACTTGGAACAAATAAAAATAAAAGTAAAAGATTATGAAATTTAGAAAAAAGAATGCAAAAAGGAATGTTTACAGCAGTAAGTGGTTCTAAAAACAAAAACAAAAAAGCAGAGAGAGAGGACAGAGAGAGAGAGAGAGAAAGAGAGAGAGACAGAGAGAGACAGAGAGAGAGAGAGAGAGACTGGTGAAATGGCTCAGAGAGAAAAAGCACCTGCCATAGAACATAATAACCCAACTCTTATACCCAGAACCCACATAGTAGAAGAGAACTACAAAAGTTGGTCTGATATCCCCTAAAGACAGGGGATATGGTTTAGTAGTTAAACTACTTACTGTGTAAGCATGAACCTCTGAGTAAGCATGAACCTCTGAGTTTAATAACAAAAACCCATGTAAAAATCCAAGCATACCCTGTGTAATAACAATATCAATTGATATGCCAAGATAGATATCCTCATCTCACAGAGCCCCAACCCTGATGAAGAACTATGGCCAACTAATCACTGCTGAGAGAGGAAGAATTAGTCACCTCCAGAGATGAGCCTCTAATTGGTTACCAATACAACATTCCAGCTCTAAAATCATACATACAAGCAACACTAAATGAACTAGGCAGATCTTATTTATATATTTATGTACATATAACAATAAAAATGAAAAATAAGAGTCTATGGAATTTGAAATGGAGTAGGGAGAAGATATGAAAGGGGTTGGAGGATGGAGTGAGATGGAAAAGTGAAGTAATGATATTTTAATTAAAAATAATCTTTTCAAAAAAGCAAGTGTGGCTATGCTCAACTATGATTCTATTACTGAGAGTTAGAGAGAGGGGTTCACTGGGTTTTGCTGGCTAGCCACACTATCAATACCTATGAACTCCAGGTTCACTGACAAATCATGTCTCAAAAATAAAAGATCGGGGCTGGAGAGATGGCTCACTGGTTAAGAGAACTGACTGTTCTTCCAAAGGTCCTAAGTTCAAATCCCAGAGACCACAAGGTGGCTCACAACCACCTGCAATGTGATCTGATGCCCTCTTCTGAGTGTCTGAAGATAGCTACAGTGTACTTACATATAATAAATAAATAAATCTTAAAGAAAAAAAAAGGTCAAGAAATGAATGAGAAATACACCAACTTTTGAACACGGGCCTTCGATAGGCACATACATTTGCTACATACACACACACACACACACACACACACACACACACACATTAACACATACAATAACTACAGATCATTATTCTTTATAAAAATTAGATTGTAATTATCTCAGTGAAATATTAGCAAAATACTCAACATCTTGCAAATATTAATTCACCAGAATCAAGTTGGATCTAAGAATACATCTACATATGATAATAAATGTAATACATCATATCACTAGAATAAAGAACAGAAATTGTGTGATCATTTTAATAGGTGAAGATAAAACTCAACACTTAAAAAAGCAAATTTGGAATATCAATGAAAAAACACTCAAAAAAATTCTTGCAAACCGAATCAAAGAACACATCAAAATGATTATCCATCATGATCAAGTAGGCTTTATCCCAGGAATCCAAGGATGGTTCAATATACAGAAATCCATCAACATAATTCACTATATAAACAAATTAAAAAAGAAAACATTTGAAAAAATCCAATACCTCTTCAAGATAAAAGTCATGGAAAGATCAGTAATTCAAGGACCATACCTAAACATAATAAAAGCAATATACAGCAAACCAGTAGCCAACATGAAGCTCAATGGAGAAAAACTTGAAGCAATCCCACTAAAATCAGGGACTAGACAAGGCTGCCTACTCTCTCCCTACCTATTCAATATTGTACTTGAAGTCCTACCCAGAGCAATTAGACAACAAAAGGATACAAATTGGAAAGGAATAAGTCAAATTATCAACTCAAGCAAATCAGAAGCCTTCTTCTACACAAAGGATAAACAGCAAAGAAATTAGGCAAACAACACCCTTCACAATAGTCACAAATAATATAAAATACCGAGGTGTGACTCTAACTAAGCAAATGAATTTTTTGTCTGACAAGAACTTCATGTCTCTGAAGAAAAAAATTGAAGATCTCAGAAGATGGAAAGATCTCCAATGCTCAGAGATTGGTGGGATTAATAAAGGAAAAATGGTCATATTGCCGAAAGCAATCTACAGATTCAATGCAATCCCCATCAAAATTCCAACTCAATTCTTCACAGAGTTGGGAAGAGCAATTTGCAAATTCATCTGGAATAACAAATAACCTACAATAGTGAAAACTATTCTCAACAATAAAAGGGAACAGCCGGACCAGGCACACAGGAACTCCACCAGCAGAATGGCTCAGGTTCCATCCAGTCTCTCTGGGCTGATGTCTTGAGCAGACCTTGGGTGCAAGCTCTGCAGCTAGTCCCACAATACCCA
>JADRCD010111266.1:0-12667 GCA_019843815.1 Montemys delectorum
GTGTGTGTGTGTGTGTGTGTGTGTGTGTGTGTGTGTGTGTGTGTGTGCTGCATGTGTGATCGTGTGTAGGGATAGATTACTAGCTGAGTGGACTTTTTGCTGCATGCTCCCTGTCGCCTTTGCCTGTCTATACCACTTCTCTGAGGAGATGGCTCTAGACCTTCACTATGCTGCCCAGAGCAGCTTCTGGTGCCCCCTGCTGTCTTTAATGGGCATATGCGTTCTTCTCTGGCTTCAGCCTCATCCTCCCCTTTGTACCTACCTACCTGGGCAGCCCCAAGAACAGCTTCTGCTCTCCACTCACCTCCCCAGCAGTCCTCTGAGTGCAATATTGGTCTTTTGCCTTTGACAACAAGACCCAAGTTGGAGATCCTCTCCATCCCTACCATTTCCAGGCTGCCTTTTGGGAAGGCATCCCCTGGCTTTGCCTGCTTTCTTGAGCCTTCTGTGGCCTTGCACCAGCTACATGCTTGTCTGTCTTAACCCTACTTTCCTTCTAGTAGCTAATGATCCTTCAGGACAGAAGGCTTTCTGAGGTTGGATCCTCCCTTTTGACACTTTCCAGCAACAGGTCCCTCTGCGTTCTCTCACAAGCCATGCATGCTGTTGGACTGGAGCTTTGGCCTTGGCTTTTGTCTATGCTGTGCTTCTCAGTAGGCTACACAGCCTCCTAACCACCCTCTGTTCTTGTTCTGACTAGTTCACTCTTGTGTCAACTTTACACTGCTTCAAAGCACTCACTTTCATTTCTGTTGGGAGACAGTCACATCTTTTATGGCTATCTCTCTAGAGATCCCTGGTTTTAAACGTATGAGTGTGTTGCATGCTTTTATGTTTGTATACTACATTCATGCCAGTGCCCAAAGAGGCCAGAAAATGGCCTGAGATCCTATGGAACTGGAGTCATAAACTGTTGTCAGTCTCCATGTTATTATTTGGAACTGAACTCAGTGTTTCTGCAAGAGTAGCCAGGGCTCTTACTGCAGATCACCACTCCAGCCCTGCTCTCTGGTTTGCACACCATCATCAGGCATGCAGCTTGCTAGCAGAAGTGGTTCTTGTCCCTTGGGGATTGGCATCTTTTGTGGGGACATCTCACTGCCACACATTGCCCCAGGCCTTTTATGGGAATCACTTTACACTGATGATAGGACTTGTTTCTGACAAAGACAGAGAGCCACGACTCTGTGCCACCAGCTTGGACAGGACCAAGCAGGCTGCAGGCCCAGGTGGGATGCTCAGCATCTACTAGGCACAGGCATGTTCAGTTTCATCCAGCTTGTGAATTAAAGTAGTCCTTAGATCTCCCAGCCTTAACCAGGAGTGGGCATGGGGATGTGTCTCATGTCAAGTAAGACTGTGATCTTCCTGCTTTGGTTCATCCTTGGATCCCAGGATCATGGGTAGACAGGGTGGCTTACTTGCCCCTGCTCATGAAGGTCTATTTGCCTGGTGCATGGCTGCCAGTGACATGCATCCAATGACCTTTCTGTCCACTTGAGTTCTGATGTTTTCTTTTTCAGGACGGTCTATCCCCAGCCAAGGGTGCTGAAACCCACGTAAGTAGATTCAGTCACTGCATGTGTAGTGCAGGAGTCCTAAGGCACTAAAGGATGATTTACTTCCTGGGGGAAATAGTTCAACAGCAAACCTGAAGACCTGAGTTAGTCTAAGGAAAAAACTAAACTCAGGAGAAACCAAAGACCTGATTATAATTCTCCTTGACCTAGCTTCACCAACCGTTTTAGAGTCTTAGAGGTGGCTGATGCAGGTCTTGGGCCCAGAGCGTCTTCTGTCTCTTTTTTCGCATTTGGGCTTCTGCTCCATATTTTCTGTTTCTGTCATCAGGGATATTTAGGGATGTGGAGGGTACAGTGATAGTAAACCCAGTTGCTTTTATGGCTGGGGTTGGGGATAGTCAGTGAGAATTGCTGCTGGTTGGCACAACGCCACTCTGGGAGGGTGTTCAGCCCTAGGAGAAGCTGAGGGTGGGGAATCTGAGAAGGGTTCCTGCAGGCATGTTTGGTCACATGTTGCCCTTGGCTTTCTCCCCATGTAGTAGGAAAGATGTTCTTGTCTTGACTCCTTGGCTGGCTCCCATCATCTGGGAGGGGACCTTCAACATCGACATACTGAATGAGCAGTTCAGGCTTCGGAATACCACGATTGGACTGACTGTGTTTGCCATCAAAAAGTGAGCATCTTGGGGTGGAGAGATGGCTAGTGGGTAAAACACTTGCTTCAGGGACATGAGGACATGAGTTTTATTCCTAAACCCATGGAAAAGCTGGGGATGGTGGCATGTGCCTGTAATCTCAGCACCGTGGGTAGAGGGGAGAGACATGTGGATCCAGCCCACTTGTTGGGACAGTCTAGCCAAACAGTGAGCTTTAGAGTCAATGAAGGAACCCTGTCCAAAGAACAAATAAAATGAATGACAGAAGATACCCAAAGTCAACTTCTGGCCTTTACATATTCAGACAGGCAAGTAACTATGAATATATACAATACACGTGCACACACCCTCACATGTGCACACACGGTGGTCAAGTGGAGGCGCAGGCATACCAAACTCCATGCTTGTATTTAGGATGAAGTGGGGCAGGGGCTTGTTCACTCTGCTACCTTTCTGAGCTCTGGTGGGCTCACAGGTGAGTGAACCCAGCTCTGCCCTCTCCCAGAGCCTCTCAGGTCAGCCGCCCTTCCCACTGTGCTCTCAGCCAGGTGCCACTTGCATCCGTTGGCACTCACTTCAGCTTGGTCTCTTCATCCCTAGAGCTGGCAGGAAGGAACAGGATGCAAGCAGAGCTGTGGCCACTGATGTGCCCTCAGGCGCAGGACAAGGTGGACATCAAGGGTTGGGTGGAACACTGAGTCTCAGCCCTGGGGACAGCTGTGCTAGGAGTAGTGTGTGTGGTAGTAGTAGACCTGTGAAACCCTGAGACTCTGGGTCAGGCTGACTTCAGGCCACAGGCAAGAAATGTGCCCTGTGGGAGCTGGTGGGAAGTAGGACAGGGCAACATTACAGTGTGAAAGGCTGTGGGTGCTGAGAGGAGCCATTTGTTCTGCCTGCACATGAGAAGGGCATTGTGTTTCCCTGCAGTGCTGGCTGAGGTCCAAGGATACTTCTGAGGCCTTTGAACCAAGCAGACTTGAGAGGTGTTTGGGGCTTAGTTGGAGAGATCTTAGGCACCTTGAGAGTGTCTGCAGCTCCTAGGGACAAAGGACCTTACAGTAAGAAGACGCAAATACTACCTTGTTTGGGTGCTGCTGGGTACATCTGCAAGAACCCTGCCAGGTGTGGGTAGCTGCTTTGTGGAAAGAAGGCCTCTGAGGGGACTAGCAGGGAACCCCATGGTCACCTTTATGCAGGGAAAACCGCCACTTGCTTGTTTGTGACATTTAAGTGGGGGCTTTGCACATTTGCCAGGTGATGGGGAGCCCTGTTTCCATGGTGGGGGACACATGGCCCTGGGGGTCATCCAGGTAGGGGCAGCCATCTGAAGCAGGTAAAATCTTGGGCTGGGAGATGACCTAGAATCTGGGCTCTAGGGCTTTTGTCTTTGGAACTGAGGGTTTGTTTTAGGCTTGCCCATGTCTCTAGGGTGCCTTTTACCCTTTTCAGTCCACCTCGTGAGACCAATTCTTGTTCTGGTGGAGTTCGTGGGGGATGACTCTTAAGAACATACATGAGTTACCGAGTGCCTTTTCTAAAGGCACCATAAATCTTCTGAGGAGGAAGGTGTGGGGTACAGAGACCCATTGCTTTCCCGAGACAGGGCCCTGCAGCATGCCACAAAGGAGGGGTGCAGGCACCAGGCCCTTAAGGATCCATTCAGTTCCACCAGGGTTTAAAAGTGAGGTTCTACGAGCAGAGGCTCTGCAAGCAGAGGTCAATGCAAGTGTGTGAGGTGTGGAATGTACTGGGATGGAGCTGTCATTATTAGAGCGTGTGTATGACAGACTCATGGAGAGGTGGCCTGCTACAGAGTTGCCAAGACAACAGATACCTGCAGTAGATATACCTGGAATTCCAGTTGAGGAATCATCCCTGCTTGCTACCTGGCTTAAAGCTTCCAGGCTTCTAACTCAGTGTTCCTTGCTAAGAAGATGGGCTGCTGATGTTGCAACCTTCTGCAGCAAACGAGGGTGAGGTGAGGTACAGCCTTGCAGACTGGTTAGGACAGCAGTCTAACCAGGACAGGGGAGGGATCTAGCCTCCAGGTAGCCATGGTTTCTGTAGCCTGGGCCTATGCTCTGGTAAGTCTTGTTCTAGCTGTGTTAAACTCTTCGTACCCCTTTGTCCTCTCTCACAGGTATGTGGTGTTCCTTAAGCTGTTCCTGGAGACAGCAGAGCAGCACTTCATGGTGGGACACAAGGTCATCTACTACGTCTTCACAGACCGGCCAGCTGATGTGCCCCAGATACCCCTGGGTGCAGGACGGCGGTTGGTGGTGCTAACTGTGCGCAACTATACTCGATGGCAGGATGTGTCCATGCACAGGATGGAGATGATCAGCCACTTCTCAGAGCAGCGCTTTCCACATGAGGTGGATTACCTGGTGTGTGGAGATGTGGACATGAAGTTCAGTGACCACGTGGGTGTGGAGATTCTCTCAGCACTCTTTGGCACCCTGCATCCTGGCTTCTACAGTAGCAGCCGGGAGGCCTTTACCTATGAGCGACGGCCAGAGTCCCGGGCCTACATCCCGAGGGATGAGGGTGACTTTTACTATATGGGAGCCTTCTTTGGGGGGTCAGTGGTGGAGGTGCACCGTCTCACCAAGGCCTGCCATGAGGCTATGGTGGAGGACCAGGCTAATGGCATTGAGGCCGTGTGGCATGATGAGAGCCATTTGAACAAATACCTGCTTTACCGTAAGCCTACAAAGGTGCTGTCCCCAGAATATGTGTGGGACCAGAAGCTGCTGGGCTGGCCCTCCATCTTGAAGAAGCTGAGATATGTGGCTGTGCCCAAGAACCATCAGGCAATCAGGAACTGATAGTTGAATTCCTGTTGGAGAGGCCAGGCTGATAGCCAGGTGGCACTCCAGGCTGTGCTGAAACTGAAAGTATTTGAGAGATGATTGTTACCCTCTATTCCACCTCAGAGTCCTGTAGGCCCAGTATCACTTGAGCCCTGGAGTCGCAACCACCTTCAGCTCCACTGTGTCTCCCTAAGCTCCTTGTATTGAGTGACATGGTAGATGGAGCCTTCAGAACATGGAAAAACTCTTATCATATAGTTAACTGAGGGCTCCTCACATGTGTCTCCTCACTCAGGCTTGCTCCTTCCTCTGCTGGGAAGCTTGACAGAGGACCAGGCAGGAGGGCAGGGAGAGGCAGCCTGCAGTCCACAGAGGTGCTTAGCTCCTGTTCAGCTCATTTGGAGCAGATCAGCACCCTGTGCCATCACCTCTGCTCATTTTTGGTTTATTTGGGAATAGCTAGCTATCCATTCCTGGGAATAGATGCATTTCTAGGTAATGTAGGAAATTTTTAGTTTCCTTTTCCTTTTTTTTTTTTTTTTTTTTTTTGAGGTACTTGAGATTGAAGATTGAACCTGGATCCTCATGAATGCTAGTCAGGCATGCTACCATGGAGGTGCATTCCCTTGAGACTCTATCTTAGAGACACATACTGATTGAACTTGCTGAGTGCTACATCTACTCCATTATTTTTATACTCTAGCCTTCGTTTAAATTTTCCAATATAAAGGGAATTTTACTTCTTTTCTTTTGTAGTGTTGGGATCAGACTCAGTTCCCAGCCTTACAATTTACATTTTTGGGGATTGCGGTGGAGTATTGTTACTTGTTTTTTATTGATGCAGTCTCTAGCAGTTCAAGCTGGTTTGAGCCTTCCTATGATGGCCTTGAGCTCCTGTCCTGCCTCTGCCTCTGGTGTTGAGTGTTGAGATTATGCATGCCACCACATCTGCTGCTCTTAGTTTTCTAAAACCCCATTTATCTTGTTCCAAGATGGTTTCTGAGCACTGAAGTACTTTGTGTCTGTATTTGAGAATTTTGTTTTTCTGTGACAGGATCCCTATATATCTCTAGACTAGGATGACCTAGAACTCAAAGAGATCCACTTCCCTCTGCCTGTCACACACATACAATGTTTATTGTAACTGTTTATTGATTCTTCGTGAATTTCACATCATGCATCCCAATCCCACTCATCTCCCTGTCCCTCTATTGTTAACATTTCTTTTAGGCTGCGCCACTGCCAGGTACAAGCCAGGAGCCAGACATATAAGACCTCTCATTACCTCTCTCTCCTCCACATGTCCCTGGCCAGACCTGTCCTTCCTTCTTCTCTCTCCTCATTTCTCTGCCTCTACCCCCTTTTCCAAGTCCCTTCCTGCCAATAAACGGAACTTCCTTTATCCTAAGCCTGTGGTATAGCTGATTCCTCAGGGGACCGCCTTGCCTGGGCCCATCACGGTGTTCCCTCCAGCTGCACCACTGGTGCCTAAAGACTAGGTGCTTACAATGAGGCTTTCAGGCTCACCATTAGCTCCATCCACGGACAACAATTAGGTAAGCTTCCTTTTGGTCTTTTTCTTTTTTTAAACATCTCTCAGATGTCCAAGGTATTGGCCTTAACTTTTTTTTTTTTTTTTAATTGTTTTTCGAGACAGGATATCTCTGTGTAGCCCCGGTTGTCCTGGAACTCACTCTGTAGACCGGGCTGACCTCGAACTCAGAAATCTGCCTGCCTCTGCCTCCCAAGTGCTGGGATTAAGGGCGTGCGCCACCGCCCGGCGGTATTGACCTTTCAATGTCCAGAACTCCTCTGATAATCTTACTTGCAGAGGCATTATCAGCCGCAGCCCTTAAGACCGACTTTAGTCCCACCCTCTTCACCTGTACTTATCCCATTATGCTTGAAGCTGCAACTCTGTGGTTTCCATAGGCCCTGCGGGGCCATTGTGCCCCTTCCTGCTCTTCTCTTACTTAAATCTTTCCTGTGGATGGGATCTCTTTCTGGAGCTTGGTTCTCTGCCTTTGACTCTCCAAAAGTCCTGGTACAGGTAGCACGTCTCCTTAGCTGGGCTAAGCTCTGACCCCTGTTGAGTGTGTGATAATCTACTGAACGTCTCGTGTTCACATTTTTGTCCTCCCCGGGTCTGGGGACACCCACGACTCCAGGCTGCAGTGACACTCTACTTCCCCTTTCTTATCCACAGGAACAATCCTCTCATGGGATACCTCTTAAAAAACCTCAGTCCTAAATTTATTCACCTTTCCAACAAAATTTCTACAAATAATATGAGTGATTGGGGAAGTAGAACTCGCTCTGCCTACTCTTAAACTAATATCTACTTCCTTAAAAATTTTAAATCTAATTTCCTTCCATTCTGCTTAAACAAAAAACCTTTAATTATGAAACAGCAATTATAAAACTTCTTAACTCCAATTAACTGTTTATTATAGAAATCTCCTTTCAGACTAAGAAAGCAATAAGGCTTGTATTTTAAATTAATATGGATTTTTGTATGATGATAAAAATATAAATTTATATATTATATAATACTATATATATTAAAGATTTATTTATTTATTTTCTATGAGTACACTGTAGCTGTCTTCAGACACACCACAAGAGGGCATCAGATCCCATTACAGATGGTTGTGAGCCACCATGTGGTTGCTGGGAGTTGAACTCAGGACCTCTGGAAGAACAGTCAGTTCTCTTAACAGCTCAGCCATCTCTCCAGCCCTCAAAGTTATATTTGAACAACATGCTAAGTATACAATTCAATCTGGTTTAAAATCTTTCTTGTATGATGATAAAATTTCAAGATCATAGAGGTCCATCCTGATTAACAAAAGCTAATTTAAAGTGTGTGTCTAGGGCTGGCGAGATGGCTCAGTGGGTAAGAGCACTGACTACTCTTCCGAAGGTCCTGAGTTCAATTCCCAGCAACCACATGGTGGCTCACAACCACCCCTAATGAGATCTGATGCCCTCTTCTGGTGCGTCTGAAGATTGCTACAGTGTACTTATGTATAATAATAAGTAAATCTAAAAAAAAAAATAAATAAATAAAGTGTGTGTCTAACCATCTGTCTCTTTGTTAGCACAAAGGTAGTGCATGGTTGTGTAAATGAATGCTGTTCCTTTCAGATGTTATTTAAACATATATAAGCTTAAAATTATTTAACACTGTTCTACTGCTGTTTTATGGTGTTTTAAAAACATGTTATTGCTTACCCTTTTTAAACTCAGACATGTTTTTAAAGTTCAGTAATTAAAATCCCATGTTCAGGTAATCTTAAGTCACACAACATTCCATCTTGGGATGTAACCAACACAAAGCTAGTAGCCATCTTTGCTAATGGATGGAAAAGGTAGAGCTATAGCTTCACTGCCATTTTGGTTTAAGGCCAGTCATATGACTGCCAGCCATCTTTGTTGTGGCAAGTTCTCAATTCATAACCATCTGGTTTGAGGGCAACAACTGGTGACCTAAGCCGACTAGGAAGGCAGGTCGCCAAAGATACTTTTGAATTGAGATAAGATATGGTCTCTATCCTGTCTGGGTAAATTGTCACAATGTTGCTCTATGTTTTCACTCTTTAAAAGATGGTTTATTTGGGCTGGAGAGATGGCTCAGAGGTTAAGAGCACCGACTGCTCTTCCAGAGGTCCTGAGTTCGAATCCCAGCAACCACATGGTGGCTCACAATCATCTCTAATGAGATCTGACGTCCTCTTCTGGTGCATCTGAAGTCAGCTACAATGTACTTATATATAATAACAAATAAATCTTTACAACCATGGTTTATTTTACTATCACTTTAGAGGTTTACAACATTCCAGTTTAAAGATCACTGCCTTAAAGATATGTTTAGCCTTGTTTTTGCTAATGTTATTTTATAATGCAGCATTGTATTTTATAAGCTATAGATATACCATATAATAAGCTATAGATATATAATGTAAAGATTGAGGTTTCTCAATCTCTTTGAGGACTATGCCTTTAGATTTGATACTAAGTGAGCTTCAACTAAAATTGTATTTTTTAAAGCTCAAATCTAACAGGCTTTGGTCTCAAAAGTTACTATTACAGGTTTTAGTCTCAAAAGCCAGTATAACAGTTTAGTGTCATAAAAGCAGCTATAATTAAAAATACAAGCTGATAGTCAGTAATCCTATAGTGGTCATATTCTCTAATGTGTTCAATATGTATTTAAAGCCATGCTTAGGACCAATGCAGCTAATTAGAACATTAAGCTTTAGTCTCCTGCTTTATATTTGCTACTTACAGCTAGATTAGATAACTAAAAACAGACACAGATGGCCTAACTCAGATATGCTCAATAGACACTAGCTTTCAATCCTGTCAGAGATCTGCTGAATATGACGTTAAATGTGTAAGCTTATTATGGCAGAGCCTCCCAGATCCTAACTGTGACCTCCCAAGGTCTCCAAGAAGATATGGGCATAGTGACAAAGGACTCCACCTGGATTGTGACACACCGATCACCAGTCAACACTATCCCAATACCTTGCTCACTGCCAGGGCTTGACCTGAACTGTGGACAAACAGGACACCCCGAGAACTGAAGGTCTCATATTGGCTAAGATAAGGTGAGGTCATCTTTCCCATGTTCCTCTTCCACAGACAAAAGCCTCTCATTTTCTGGGCCTAATGGCCAGATTGCCTCTGCCTGTGTTGCGATGGAGACCACAGGGATCTTGGAAAACTGTTTAGGTATTGGGCTATAGAAAAACCTCTGTCATTTTTATTAATATACAACATCTAGATTTTAATTTATCCTTCTCAGGTCTCTAATTACATTGAGAGCTAAACTAACTAGCTTGATAGCTGGAGAACAGGTCATTCTTCCCCCAGTAGCCAGAGTCATTCCTTGAGTTTCTCTTCTTTTGGGGTCTTGGACCTCTCCCATAGGCTTCAGTGGGCTTGCTCCTCTGTGTCCTCTTCACCACCACTCAGGGTGGGGATATTTGGGGATGGATGCTGAGAGCAGTGAGTCTTTAAGGGAACTGGCAAATTAAGGTCCAGACTCACATGTTAAGATGGAGAAAGTCAGATACTCCTTCCTGTTGGGAGCTTTCCAGGTGCCTTTCTTTCCTCCTTTTCTCCAAACCTCCGGCAAGCTGCCATCTTCATTCTGAGAAGAACCAAATGACCCATAAGTGCCACACCCACTCCAGTGGAGTCTACATGAGAAGTCCAAAAGCTTGGCCACAGTACCGAGGCAAAAAGTTTCAAGTAAACTGGTCTCCTGGAAGTCCTTGGTGTCCCCTATCATGGATGCGGTCTAGATTTGTCCTTGCGATAGTCGATGGAGAGTTTTTGCGTGCTTTCTCTTAGTATTGTTTTATTATAGGTATAGAGGTGTCCCCAAGGAGTGAGTTGATTAATAGTCAAGTTAGATTGGACATTGTTTCCTGTCCCCGCCAGTGTTCCAACATCCTAGTCAATGCTGAGCCCACCCTCGGCTTGGAATTTCATAAAGAATGTTACTTATTCAGACAAATTGCCTCCAGTGTTGTTAGAGAGATAGGGAGAGAAATTGGGCATTGCAGTTTACAGGATAAGATTTAATAGATCCAGGAGCTAGGGTAATGTATTATTCATGGGAAGGTTAACAAGAATGAGACCCCCTGGTGCATACTTCCACTAGCCCAGAAGATTAGCATAGTTGGGTGTTTACCTAGGGCTAGCTGGTGGTGGGTTATACAATAGGCTAGAATGGGAATTATTCACACCTAGCTGCTAAGATCAAGATGACTTTAGATGGGGCTGACTTTGTTGTGGCCTGCTGTCTGGTTCCTGCCAATTACCTTGACTGTTGTGTTGCCTGACTTCCTTTTTTCTTTTTTCTGTAATGACCTTATGGTCATTAAAAAGTAAGCTTGATGCTTACTTTGAAAAATTACACTCAGATTTAGCACTCTCTTGTGTTCTTCTCTGTCTGTCACTCGCTGACTCCTTACCCACCTGAGTACCAGAACCCTGATTCTCCCAGGGTTGAGGGACCCCGACTGGGTCGGCCCACGCACATAAGGATGCCATCAGTGGGGACAGACCCAAGGTCTCTTGTTCACTGCACTGTCCTCTTCCTGAGACCCCTTCTGGCTTCTTGTGGTGTCTTGCTGCCTTCCCTCAGTCCTGTGCTAATAGGTCACACCAGAGATGCAGCCAAGTCTCCAGTAAGGTAGCCTCCCCACCCCCTCACTTTTGCTTCACTTTTTTTTTAACACCACTTTAAAAATGCTTAAAGTGGTGTCAAGCTGGATTCAGGCACACACATCCGTAATCACAGCACCTGGTGGATGTGAGGCAGGAGGATCTAGTTCAAGGCCACCCTCAGCTTTTATTGTTGTTTTTTTTTTTTTTTTTTTTGGTTTTTCGGGACAGGGTTTCTCTGTGTAGCCCTGGCTGTCCTGGTACTCACTCTGTAGACCAGGCTGGCCTCGAACTCAGAAATCTGCCTGCCTCTGCCTCCCAAGTGCTGGGATTAAAGGCATGCGCCACCACTGCCTGGCTTACCCTCAGCTTCTTAATGAATTTTAGGCCAGTCTCAGGTACATGTGATCATATATATTTATGTAATGCAAATGACAGAATCTCAGGAAGTTGAATTCATGCTATGGAAAGGATATCACAGGCATTTACCCCAGCTTCCTCCATTGATCCCCTCTACCTAACTGTACTACGATGGCAGAGCCAGTAAGCTGTGTTGGGAAACACATGTTCCACACTGCTTTCTTGACTAAGACCTCTGCAGGAGGAGCAGTGCAGACTCAGATGACAGGATGGCCCCTGGTGGTGTCAGTTTCTGACCACAGCCAGTTGCTCTGGTTGCTGACACACATTCTATGCCTGGATGTAGCAGTGCATCTAATCTGGTGAATCCTTTACTGAAGGCCCAGTTTGAGATGATTGCAGCCATCAGCACTGTGTGGAGCTACCACTTCAGTTCACACTTTGGAGTGAGATGGAGATACAACGGTTAAAGGTAAAAACAATGAAGTGTGTCTTCCCTGAACATGCCCTGTGCCTTTATCTCTTGGAGGTGAAGCTCATTTGCCAAGCCAGGGGTCCTTTTGGCAGCTAGGTAAGGCTGCTGGAGATGCATTCAGTATCAGTCAGGAATCTTCAAGCCCGAGCATCTAGGATTCTGGTAGCTGCTGCTAAGGCATAGTGCTATCCTGTTACCTTTTTGTCCTTAGGCACAGTGCCACCCTGTACCCTTTTGTCCTTGGGCATGGCCAGGCAACTTGACCTGGATTCACTGAGTTCACCAAGGAAGGGAAGATATACAGAGGCCTCATGGGAGCAACCCCAGGATAAAGGAGTACGACTGCTTGGGAAGAATGAACGTGGGTTATAGAGAACTCACGAGGGGTGCTCCTATCTGTTCCTCTGTAGCCAACACTGATCTCCTGAAGAAGTGATTGAGACAGCAGACAGGCTCTTCCATGCTGTGTTAGACTTTGCTAACATGTTACTTTAGTGTCCACTTAGTTACTCACTCTTTCTTAGAATGGATTGCAATGGACTTTCAGAGTGCTGTTCAGAAGTTATTCTTACAGCCCAAGTACTTGTCATGGTCATGGATAGTGGCCCAGGCCCTTGCTTCCTAACCCTATTCACCCTTTGTAAAACATTTTCACTATGTAGA
>JADRCD010111275.1:0-10821 GCA_019843815.1 Montemys delectorum
CTCCACTCCTACCTGACCTCCATTCTTCCTTTTAGACCTCCACCCCTCCCTGACCTCCGTCCTCCCTGACCTCCACTCCTCCCTGACCTTCATTCCTCCCTTACTTCCACTCCTCCCTGACCTCCAGCTCTTGTATTCTTTTTGCCTCCTCTTGCTCAGTGATGTCTGAGCTTTGGCCTGGATGTTAATGCAGATGTCCCATTTGGAGACGAGCTCTCAGTAATCACTTAGTGTCAGCATTTGCCCGGTTTTAAGTCACTGCGATAACTGCCGACCACGGCAGGGAAGCCTCCCCAGCCAAGGTGTGGCCGCACAGTCAATTGCTTTTAAACACAAACCCTGAATTTGAACCACTGTTTAAAATCCATTGCAAACGAGGCACCCACGTCCCAGTTTGTATGCTGAAGTTCTAACCCCTGATGTGATAGATTTGAAAGAAGTCAGTAATCAAATAAGCTTGTAAGGGGGAGGCCTCATTCCGTTGGATCTTCCATTGGATCCGAGTCTTTTGATCTCTAACTTAACATTATTTTATGTGTAAGTGTTTTGCCTCTGTGTATCTGTGTGCCACCTGGATGCCTGATGCCCGAGGAGGCCAGAAGATTGGAGGATTCCCTGGAACTGGAGTGACAGACAGTTAGTTGTAAATCACCATATGGATGCCGGGAATTGAACACCGGTCCTCTGGAAGAACAGCCAGTGCTCTTGGCCATCATTTCTCCCACCTCCGAGATTCGTGCCTTTATAAAAGGTAGCAGGCAGCTCCCTCTTCATTCTGTCGTATGGGGTTACAGTAAGAAGGTGGATGTCATCTCATGATGTGGGGGAGGGGCACCAGGGCCTGCCACTATTACTGATGCTATGATGAGCTTACAGACAGCATGGCTGTCCTCTGAGAGGCCCTACCAGCGGCTGACAGAGACAAAGGCAGATACTTACACCCAACCGTTAGACTGAAGTCAGGAAGCCCTATGGGGGAATTAGGGGAAGGATGGAAGGAGATGAAGGGGAGGAGGACCCCATAGAAACACCAGCAGTCTCAACTAACCCAGACCCCTGCGAGCGCTCAGAGACCGAGCCCCCAACCAGCATACACAGGCTGGTCTGAGGCCCCCAGAACATATATAGCAAAGCACTGCCTGGTCTGGCCTCACTGGAAGAAGGTGCACTTAATCCTTGAAAAACTTGAGGCCCCAGGGGAAGAGGATGCTCCCCACAGGGGGGCACCCTCTCAGAGGTAAGGGGTAGGGGAATGGGATGAAGAACTGTGGGAGGGGGGGAACCAGGAGAGGAGTCAACAGATGGAATGTAAATAAATAAAATAATTAATTAATTTTAAAAGTCATATAAAAAATAATTGGATGTCTGTAATCCACAAAGAGAACCAGGAAACCTTCAATATTTTGACCTGAAACGTCCAGCCTCCATAACTACAGGAAAATACATCTGTGTTGTTTAACTCACTCATCGTATGATACCTCGTTTTGGCAGCCCTAACAGGAAAAGGCATGCAGGGGCTTTTCAGAGCTGTAATGCTCCAACTGATGAACATACCAAGAGGTAGTCAATGAATTTCCTAGTATGATCCCGTAGCTTCCTTACAGCCTTACTTTCACAAGCAATCTCTCTTAACTTTTTCTGGCTCCCAATACAGTTTTCTGGAGGCAGAGTCACTGTCAGGGTAGCCAAGGGTCTGTCTATACTCCTTGCTCTAGATATTCTCCATGGCTTTGTATTGAAAATTCTATGTCTTAGGACACCCCTCAGTCCTGGTAAACTGGGACAGTTAGCCACTCTACACGCTTTCTAGGGCTTTCTTAAATATACTCCAGAACCCTCCATTAGACCTAGACCAACTGCCACATTCAGTATATATAAGATTTTGTATCTTATCTGTCATTTCCATGAACACATTTTAGCAGAGGTAGCAGGATGTGCTGTAGAAACGAACAGTAGTCTATAACCTAGAAAGAATTAATTCATCTCCTAAGCACCCTAATCAGGAATCCACATTCCAGAGGTGGCTGGTTAGCATTTGAAAGCCCCTAATCAAGAGCCTGCACTCCAACTGCACAGCTTGCTACAAGCTCTAACACAAGTGCTTGTTTTAAATGCCACCGGCTGAAGCTGCACGTCGAGCTTATCAATTAGCGTAAGAGATATTAGGAAGAATGTTTCAGTGACAAAGTACAAACTAGCCAAAGAATCCTTGCCTTGTATTAGCAGAACGTTTTGACAAGTCAGGTATCAAAACACAGAAGCCCAACATCTTTAGAGCAGCATCTTGGGATCAAGAACTCTATCTTATCCATGATCCCTGCGTTTATCACAAAACTATAGAGGTTTAGACATGGGGGTGACATGGGGGTGTCTTGCAGTATTACCACAATGACTAGGGTTAGCAGAGAACAGGTCTAGGTCCAGGAAACTTGCCCTACAGTGCTCAGGACAGACCAGCATCCAGAATGCCATGGAGGCTGGGGAAACTTGTAAAGTTATTGTCAAAACTTTCTGGTATTTTTACCTCAAAGTAAACCTTCAGGATCGGATGACCCAGTAACAGAGGACCTACACTCCAAAGCACTTAGAAACTAAGCTAGCTGTTTTTGTGTCTTTCTGTTGTTATTATGTTGGGGCCTTTTGTACTGTTTATTATCTTCGTTGTTTCCTGTGGCTGTGTGGTGGTTTGAATATGCCTGGCCTAGGGAGTGGCACTATTAGGAGGTGTGACCTTGTGGGAGGAAGTGTGGCCTTGTTGGAGGAAGTGTGTCACTCTGGGGGTGAGCTTTGAGACTCTCCTCCTAGCTGCCTAGGGGACAGTCAGTCTGCCCCTGGCCTCCTTTGGATGGATAGGTAGAACTCTCAGCTCCTCCTGCACCGTGCCTGCCTGGACACTGCCATGCTCCCACCTTGATGGTGATGGACTGAACTGCTAAACCTGTAAGCCAGGTCCAATAAAATGTTGTCCTTTATGAGACTTGCCTTGGTCGTGGTGTCTCCTCACAGCAATGGAAAACCTTTCTTTCTTTCTTTCTTTTTTCTTTTTCTTTTTTTCTTTTCTTTTCTGTCTTTCTTTCTTTCTTTCTTTCTTTTTTTGAAAACCTTTCTAAGACAAGCTGGAAACCCAAAAACCAGGGGACCAGGAGTTCTGATGTGCAAGTGCAGTAGAAGATGATGCCTTCTAGGTAGTAGTCCTTCATCCCATTTGTGCATTAGAATCACCTAGACATGTGTAAAGGTCACAGGGCTCAGGAAGAGACTCTGAGTTAGTTCTCTGGGCTAGGTCTAAGCCTATTTGCTTGTTTGTTTTTTTTGTTTTTTGTTTTGTGGAGTTTGTTTGTTTGAGAAAGTGTCTCACGATGTAGACCAGGCCTTGAACTCACAGAGATCTATCTACCTCTGCCTCCAAAGTGCTGTGTTTGTTTGTTTTAAACGTTCCTCCCTGTAATCCTAAGGAAGACCAGTATTAAAACATGCATAATTTATTTCACGAAACTTCAGCAAAAGGTATGTAATAATAATTAAGTTTGGATTAAGCCATCATTCTTGATGTTGGCTATAGGCTAATGTCACCTAGGGAGCTTATATGATTTCGGTGGGAAAATGTCCCCAGCAGGTCCATGTTTGCACTCTTAGTCCCCAGTTGGTACGATGTTGTGGGAGGTTGTGGAGGGAGCCCTTAGGAAATGGAGTTCAGCTGGAGGAAGTTGGTTACTGGTGATGCTGGAGGAGCTGTGCTTATGAGTCGTAGGTCAGCTCTGCTGCTAGCCCAAGGTTTCTGCTTCCTAACTGAAGACATGATGCAACCAGCCATCACATCCTTCTGCTGCCACGGCCCTGAGCTGTTTCCATGGCCATGCCTTCTCTCCACAATGGACTGGGACCCCTTAAACAGTGAGCTAGGAAAAAAAATCCCTCTTCCGTCAAGTTGCTTCTTTCAGGTGGTGTGTTCCATGGTAACTAGAAAAGTAACAAATACAGGAACTTTTTAAAAGCACTGATGCCTGGGTCTCACCTTTGGAGAGTCTGACATCCTCCGTCTGCAGGCACAGCAGCAGTGTCAGTGGCTTTAAAAGTTCCTCCAGTTGGCTCTAATGCATGGCCAAGAAGAAACTCACGGATCAAGTCCTAGACCAGAAACTGTCAATGTACTTAAATGTTCAAAGTTTAGAGGCATTTTAATATTGATATGAGCCAAGCATGCTATCAAAGGCCTTTCATCCCAACACTTAGTAGGCAGAGGCAGACAGATTTCTCTGAGTTTGAGGTCAGCTTGGTCTAAAGGTTAAATTCTAGGAAAGGCAGGACCATAGAGAGAGACGCTGGCTCAAGCTTCACTAGAATGTATATATGAAGAGGGAACTACTGCATGTTCTTTATTACCCTTCTTCAGTCAATCAAAACAGTACCAAATGGGTTCTCTACTTCAACACAAATTGGTTCTATAATCAATGTACATTATTGGAGTTGCTTCCTACCTTGTACGAACCTAGAATGAAGAAGATATTATAGTAGGAATATTGTAGGGCTGGAGAGATGGATCAGTAGTTAAGATCTTCTAGATTTCCTGCTCTTCTAGAAAAGCTCAGATTAGCTCCCAGCATCCACACTGAGCAGCTCACAGCTGCCTACAATTCCAGCTTCAGGGAATCCAGCACCCTTTTCTGGCCTCCTCAGACACCCATATCCATGGCATACATATATACAGACATACACAAATGCACATAAGTAGAAAAACTAAACTTGAAAAAGAATTATCATGCTAGCTACTTTCTTAGGGATATGTTGTCCCCAGGGTTTTAAGTGAACAGGTCCAACATTTTGTTACTAATTGCCAAAGGGGTTGGCGGTCTAATGGAGGCTTAAGCGGGGAGCAGATCTTTGGCCTTTACCTTGAATGGCTCTTTAATGTGCAGCACAGGTTGAATACCTTACAGTAGACCATCTCAAGCCTTTGCACCAGATCATGGGCACTCTTTTGTCCCAACTTGCTAATAAGCATTTTTTTTTGATAAATATTTGTATATAAGGCAGAATTTTTTCATAGAGTTACACTTGAAACCTGTTGGGGTGTAACTATTTCACTGTCACCCAGTCCATACTGGAGAAGCCCCTAAAGGCTATCAGCTGGGGCTGGCCCAGTTCTCAGAGCAAGCCCATGGTACCCTCCTGTTGAACTTGCACAAGGCCTCTCTGGCAGTAATGAATCAAGATGAAAGTCAAGAAGAAAGCACAAACACACGAGCAGTATCCAAACCACGAAACTGTCTTAATTCAGCTAACCAGTGTCTGGTACTTCTCCATGCTTTTTCCTTTCCACTGCATCTGCTCCTCCCATCCCTTAGATAAAATAAATAGGATTCTCAGTCATAGAATGACTGCAATTCTGACAGCATCTAAACCCTGTTCACTGACCGACCTGTAGATCCCTGTAACAGAGTTAAAAGTCTATAACTTCTCTACTAAGACATCTCATTTACTTTCTTTTTTAAGATTTATTTATTTATTATATGTAAGTATACTGTAGCTATCTTCAGATACCCCAGAAGAGGGCATCAGATCTCATTACAGATGGCTGTGAGCCACCATGTGGTTGCTGGGATTTGAACTCAGGACCTTCAGTAGAGCAGTCGGTGCTCTTAACCACTGAGCCATCTCTCCAGCCCGACACCTCATTTAGTTTTATCCCCCTAAGTTACAATGAACCAATCGTGTTTGTTGGTTTTTTAAAAAATAATTATTTGTTCTTATATAAGAAATTCTCAGAGATAGGTGTTTAAAAGCACCAAAAGACAGAGCAGGAATGAAAAACACATCCATAATCCCAGCAGAAGGGTCACAAGTTCAAGGCCAGCCTGTCCTAAATACTAAAAACTTGTCTCAAAAAAAAAAAAAGAAAAGAAAAGAAAGCTGAGTGGTGGTGGTGGCGGCGGCGGCGCACGCCTTTAATCCCAGCACTTGGGAGGCAGAGGCAGGCGGATTTCTGAGTTCAAGGCCAGCTTGGTCTACAGAGTGAGTTTCAGGACAGCCAAGGCTATACAGAGAAATCCTGTCTCCAAAAAACAAAAACAAAGCAAACAAACAGCCCACAAGCATATTGCTTCCCCTTCTTCCTAGCTTGGGAGTCTAAGCACGAGCCGTTAGGTCCTCTGCACAGTTCCTTCCGAGCTGAAATCTATGTGTCCAGTAGAGTACGTCCTCACCCACCACGTGGCATCTTTTCCCCAAGCAACTCTGGCTAGAGGGCAGAGTTCCATTCTGGGTGCATGCAGAATTCTGGCTCTGCTTTCTTTCTCTTGGCTCTTTTTATTTTTTCTGTATTTTTCTTTTATGATACAGGATCTCATATAGCCCAGGTTAGCTTCAAATACAATCTATAACTGAGGATAAATGTGAACTTCCGGTCTTTTGGTCTCCGCCTCCCAAGTGCTGGGGTTGTAGGCCTGCCTCATTCATGCAGTGACGCAGATTACACCCAGAAATCTTGAGCACGCCAGCAAAGCAACTGAGCTTCATCCAAGCCTTTTGCTTTCTCAGTGGCTGTTGACCAGGCATTGCTTTCTGCTCTTAGAGGCTGCCTTTGCTTTTGGTCGTGTGACCTCACCACCTCCTCCTGTCGTAATTCATGACTTCTTCTTTGCCTTGTCTGATGCTGGCCGAGCAATCTCTCTGACATTTTACTTTCCTTCTAGGGCTCACCTGAATAAGTCAAGAACACACAAAATAAAATAATCTACCTTTGAGATGATTCTAACCCAGTCATGGGAGTAATGTTCCCATGTATTCATTTGTCTCATTTGAATTTAATTCAGATTCAAGGGTAGGGGGTTATAAAGAACATGGTCACCAGGGCGGCAGGAATCCTGAGGTCCATCTGTCCATCACACCGTGATCTTTAACTTTGTTTCTAGCCGTCTACTATTGAAAGGTATCAACATTGTTCAGCTGTGATTTCTAAACAAAGAATTTAAGACTACGGACACTCAAGCTGTGTCAAGTCAGTCCGTAACACTGGAATGAGAAAGCACCAGGCAGGCTTACAGACAGGCTTACAGGAGTCCCGCCTGGGGTCATGGGTTCTTTCTGATAACAGAAGCCTGTAGCACCTTTGACCACCAGAAAGGCAAGTTGAACCTTGAGAACTACAATAGTAAAAATCACGTGCTTAACCTGACCCATTTGCTCAGTGATCTAGTCACCAAATTTGACCTACTTACTACTTCTTTTTTTTTTTTTTTTTTTCCGAGACAGGGTTTCTCTGTGTAGTTCTGGCTGTCCTGGAACTCATCACTCTGTAGACCAGGCTGGCCTCGGACTCAGAAATCTGCCTGCCTCTGCCTCCCAAGTGCTGGGATTAAAGGTGTGAGCCACCACGCCAGGCCTGAACTACTTCTTAAACGATTCATTCTCAAATTCTAACTCTACCCATTCGCTAAAGCTTCTCTTAAAGAAGTTCTAGGGGCACAGTTCAGGGTAACAGTGTATGCTTCGCGTATACAAAGTCCCGAGTGATTCTCCAGCCCCATTCTTGGGAGGGTAAGATGACTCAGCAGGTAAAAGCTCTTGCCTGGAAAACCCGATGACCTGAGTTTGATTCCCGGTAAAAAGAAATAGACAGTAAAAAGAGAGAACCAACTCCTGAAAATTGTCCTCTGACTTCCACGAATGTGCCACATCCTACTCATACACACTCGACAACAACAATAATTGTAAAAAGACTATTTTTTCATGAATGAATTTAGTAATGTTGAACATATTCTATTGAAGTGGAACACGACTATTACCGCCCTCCTATGGAAAGCAAAGGAATTTTGCTAGCTGAGAAAATAAAAACATTTCTATGATTTATAATTCTGAGTACTTTTTGCCCCAGAAGTCCATTTTAAAATATCCCGTTGGAAGAGAATATTATTAGTTAGGGACCTGGAATTCTTGCCCACTTGAAACATCCCTGTGAGCAGGTTAGGTTGTCCTCAGAGAAGTCAAACAGCCTTTACTTGATGTGAACCCATCCAATTACCTTCCTTTTGAATTTTACTAGAATGATCAAGACCACTCTTTCCTTCATTTGCTCACTCTCTGAGTCAATGGATTGTGAGCATCAGCTATACACCAGGTGCTCCCTAGGGAGGGACAGCAGTGGACTTGTAGACATTTTCTCATTGTAGAACGTTCAGAAATGTAGCAAAAACAAACATGTGCAACGAATGACCTGGAAGCAAATACATAGTTATATGTCCTGGTGGTTGCTAGGTAGGAAAAAATGTACAAGGAAGATTAAAAAAAAAATACCTTGTGGTTGTGATGGTTGTATTAACTAGGGCATGAAAATTGTGAGCATGCATGTTTTCTCTCTTTCCCATTTCTCTGCAAAGACTGATTAGGAAGATGCTCACCTTCCTGGAAAACACAAAGAGCAATTAGAAGCTATGCCCTACCCAGGAGAGAAGACATCCACTCATCCTTTCAAGGACTGAAAAATGGGTCAGCTCCATCACCAAGACCTCTGGCGCGCGCGCGCACACACACACACACACACACACACACACACACACACACACACACACAGACACACACTCACCCTGCTTTAAAAAAAAAAAAAAACTACAAAAACTAAAACCCAGAACTGAATTTTGAGGTGGATTTTTAAATAAAAAAAGATTGCTTGAAAAAAAAAAAGAACTGTCTCCAGATGGTACACAGTGAAAATCAATTTTGTTGCTAAGTCAGCTAAGCCAAAAGTAGCCCTCATTGAATAAGAAGGTAAAGGAATCAACATTGGATACAGAAGATGACCATTAAGATGTCCATGTATGAAAATCGGGGATATGTCCATTTTAGTGTTTTGCAAATCTGAGGTCTTAAATAGCACAGTGAAATTTATTTCACTATGTCCATTCGGAAACAAGGATCCTCCACTCTAATTACCCAGGCAGTCAGTTACTCTCTAAAACCTCCCTTAATTTCCCCAGGCACAGTTATTAATGGCCATGTCCTCCGTGCTCCCGTGAGCCTTCCATTACAGCTCGAGTTTGCATTGTGCCATAAATATCCTGAGGTCTTTGAAATTATTTTTCTGCCTCTTTTACCCAGTTGAGGACCTTGTAGAGAGCAACTTGGTCATATTAATTTGTGTGCCTTAGTAGCGGGAAGAGCAGCACGTGGGTGGGAGTAAAAGTCAATAAAAGTTTGAGTACATGGGGGAACAAAAATTGAACAGATGGAATCTCATTATAACACATAGAGAAGGGTGGCATGTGGCTTTTGACTCTGACCCTGAGTGAAGAGATTCTCATACAAAATCGCCGTGGAAATACAATTTATGAGAGACTGGGTGTCAAGGTTGTAAGGGGACGAAGGAATACAGAGGAAGGAGGCTACCATGGCAGTGGAAGAGAGTAGGGAGCGAGAGAGCAGAGCAGAGAAGGAGAAGGCAAACAGTGGCCCCATCGGATCAGGTGAGAAGATTTTCAAATGCGCCATGAGTATGTTCTAAGCAGAAGAGTTACATGATGCGGTTTATAGTCTCAAAAGACTGCTCTGGCTGTTGTTTGGACAATAGTTACAGAGATGCATGTTTAGATGCAAGAAAACACTAGGAGACCATAAAATTGGTCCAGGCAAGAAATGGTGATGGATAGATAAAGCAGAAACAATAGAAATAAAAAGCCAATAAACTTGATACCAGCCAGGAGAGTCTTCTCTGCTGAGTATTGAAACATTTCTATGCTGGTTGTATAGTGGTCACTGCCGAGGGTCTCTAAGTGGTACCTCACCCTAGTACCAACATCCTGAAGATGTTCCCTAAAATTGAAACCAACACATGAGGCCTGGCTTGGTGGAGTCCCTCTTCCTGATGACCTCTGTGGCCTGGATCTCTTGGGTTTGGGCCCTAGGGTAGACGGTTACCTACCGAGCCATCTCCCCAGTCCTTGTAGGCATCTTTGAAATAAAAAATAAGCTAGCATCTTACTCAAGGGGAGAGAGGAAGATGAGAGAGGAAGATGCAAGACAGAGACAGAGAGACACGGAGAAAATAATGACTCTCGCTGACCAAAGTGTAGTCGAGTTCCTCTGAGTATTCACCTCACTGTTTGACCCCTCCTGTCCTTCACTTACCTCACTTAGTTTTAACAAGAATTCTGACAAACTGACATAATTAGAGTTACTCACCCTTTACATCTCAGAATTTTTGATACTGACTGTATTCCTTATCCTCTTCTTTTGTGGCACATTGTAGATCTCCTTGGCTTGTCTCCAGAGACAATGGAATGTGGTTTAAATTTTTATTTATTTTTATCTATTTATTTATTTACATGTAGATAAATATAAATACATGCATTGATATATTAATAAATATATATTTATGTTATATGTTACATTTTATTTATAATAATTTATACATTTTATATTTATATTAAATATTAAAATATACTTGTATATTCCATATTTAAATGTGTACTTATATACACACATATTTTTATATATGTATTATATTTTTATATATGTATAAGTTCATATTTTGCTAACATTTCTTGACACAAAACTCCTAAAATCTTTAGACTTTTGTGTATGATGTTTTTGGTATGCTGATAAATTTGATTCACAGCAGACCCCAGATAACCTCAACATGGATGCCGGCTCCTAGAGAGACCACTGCAGGACTGAAAGATCAGAACGTTGAGCCTCCTCCTCAAACCTCATGGAAGGGAATGGGGCTGCAGGATATGTTGGCTATCAAAGACTGGAGATTTAATCAATCTGTCTGCAGAATGACGCTTCCAAAGGAACTCAAATGGGGTTTTAAAGATCTTCAGACAG
>JADRCD010111297.1:0-10452 GCA_019843815.1 Montemys delectorum
TTTCTCCCACTAATCTCCACCACGAATGTGGGGCTCATTCTACAGGTGAGGAAACCCAGCCTCTGGCAGAGGTCACTCATCACCCAGCCCAGAGGCTGACAAATGGAAGAACCAGACTGCTAGACACCGCATCATCTATGCATCCTGTAGCTTTACTGTACCAAAGACAAGACCTCTGCCCTGCTTCCCTGAGGTCTGTGGAGAGCCTGGCGAACCCTGGCTCTGGGTACTTCCCCTTGGAGCATGCTCTGGACAGTGATTCTCAACCTGTGGGTCCCGATCCCTTCGGGAGTCAAATGACTCTTTCACAGGGGTCACATGTCAACTATCCTGCGTATCATATACTTAGATTAAAATCCGTAACAGTAGCAAGATTGCAGTTATGAAGTAGCAACAACAATAATTACAGTTGGGGGAGGTGGGGATCACCATAACATGAAGAACTGTTTTTAAAAGTCACAACATTAGGAAGGTTGAGAACCACAGGGTCTGGAGGCTGGCTGGGCTATGGCTGCAGATGGTCAAAGCCAGGCGCAGGCTCAGCCCTGGGTCAGGACATCAGTGTGGTCTCAGAGAGATGAAGGAGCCTGGCAGGAAGACGCCTCCTCAGGATGTACCTGAACTTGGCTCCTCAAGGCAAGGCTATACCTGAGGTAAGGGCAACTATCAGGATACAGAAACAGTTAGCTAAATGTTCCATAGGTAGATGGGGCATGGGAGTGTGCTTGAACGCCCCATGAGGGTGGGGTTCCTGCAAGTGACAGTTGAGGGTCTCAAGCCCCTCTTCTTCTGTCCCTATGCTGCTTTGAGACTTTTGTAGCACTACCCTATCACAGTCCTCCTCTGAACCCTGACCATCCCTGCCTCAGAAGACAACATGGGAACCTCTGTCCGCCTGGCGTCACCCCATCTGAACCTGCCCGTGAGGGAGTCTGTCATTTAAGCCCTTCCCACTGAGCCCACAGGCCAACATTCGCTGGACAGTGGCCACCGTGCCCCTAAATCCTGTCCCCACCCACTCCCTGCCCCCACTCACCCTGGGGCATAGGGAGCCTTGGGTTCTGCTTTGATGGGAGGCCCAGAGCCCCCCAGAAAGGGCTTAGGGGCGGTACCCATGCCGTTGTTGTTGTTGCAGTTGAGTGGGGTGCCGTAGGTCGGGGGTGGGAGGGGGCCATGACGCCCAGGGGATGGTCCGCTCCCAGGGGGGCTCAGATGGTGGAGCCCGCTGGAGCCGGGAATGGCTGGTGGCCCGTGGGGGAAGGAGGCAGTGCTGGCTGGTGCAGAGATCTCAGGGAAGCAGCTGTGGGGAATGGAGGAGCTCAGCCCCCAGGTCCCCAGCCTGAGGGGAAGTTCCGTTCCCCTCCCTCGGGGAACTGCCCAGAGGTTTCAGATGAGGTGACTCACAGATCAGAGGCATCCTCTTTGCCGATGTACTCTTCCAGGATACTGGTGTCTATATTGGAGGGCTCCAGGGCACCGCTGATGTCATGGCCTGAAAAGCAGGGGCAGCTGGGCTTGAAACAGCTCCCTGAAGACCCCAGGCCTAAGGCCCACCACCCTTCCCCAGGCTAGGCTCTCGGGAACCTTTGACCTAGCTCCCCTCTTTGCATGGCTCTTCACCGTTCACCCTTCCAGTGCCTCTCCAAAAGTAACGCCTGTCCACAAACCTCAAGGATACCCCCAGTTTCCCAGGCGGTCAATAGCCCCATGTATGGGTTTGGGGATAAGAGAAGCCACTCTTGTCCTTTTTTTAGCTATATGACAGGATCATCTCCCTCCCTCTCATCTGTCCTTCTATTTTACAGAGTGCTCCAAGAAGCAAGCAAGGTCATACCGTAAGCCCAGGATGGACCCACTTGGACCCAGAATGACTTTCCTGCCCAGGAGACCCAGACATGAGCGTAAAGAAGCATGAGGCTTGGCTGTGCAAAACATACATCCTGGGGCCCAGGGATCAAGGAATCACTGAATCCCGGGCACAAGCTTCAGGGAGATCCTGAGAGCAAGAGCAATAGTGTCAGCAAGGCCCATCTCTAGTGGCCAGGCCGGCTGCCTGTGTGATAGAGATGGGGTGCTCAGCATCAACGCTCCAGAGGAGACAGAGGATGAGGAAGGCACAGTTTGTCCTGCCTCAGACAAGAAGGAACTCTGCTCCTCCACCCTCCACCTGCTACCCTGCTTGCTATCCCTCTCCTGGGCCCTTCCCCGGGGCCTCAGCTCCCTGAGGGGGAAGGACAAAGAAAAGGCAGTCCAGGGCTCCTGGTCATGGCAAGAAAGGAGAGGGGGTGGATGGCATTTCCTCTCCCACGGTCACCTTGTGGGGCAAGGAGGGGGGTAGCCAGAGGGGTAAGTGATAAGGGGGCTGACGCGAGAGATGCGTCAACCCCGATAATGGAGGACACCCCACCCACACAGCAGATTCGGGCTGGCCAGCTAGCTCCACGGAGGCAGGAAGGACCCTCTAGATGCTAGTCTAAAGCCTTAAATCCTGGGTTGGCACCTTGAGTCCTTCCCTCCGGGGAGTCTTGGGAGCAGGACTCGGATGGGCGGGAGACAAATCCCACCCAACTCAGCCATTCCCGCCCGTGTGACCTCAAGCAGGTCACCCCTCCTTGGGCCTCAGTATCCTTCTTAGGAAAGTGGGAGGTGAACAGCTGTTTCATGGGGCAACTGTGATGTGGCTGCAAAGCTGCAAACACATAGATCATAAAGTGCCCAGCACACAGTGGGAGCCCTGCAAATGGAGGGGCTGTTTTCACCTCCAGAACCCCAGCACCCCGGGGTCTCCAGAGCCCCCAGTCCAGGCCCCTCCCTGGCCCCAGTCTGGCATTTGAAGAATGCTGAGCCCCGCTTAGGTGATTAATGAATTAATGAGCATGAGCAGCTAAGCCTTCCTAGGAGTCACACGCTGCCTGTGCCCCCTGCTGACCCCCCACCCGGACTCACTCCAGCTGAGAGCGGAGGACACCCATCTACTATGCATATGCTGGCCGCACTCTGTGGGGCTGTACGTGGTCAATCTGTCTGCCCGAGTTCCAACCCCACCTCACCTGTACCTGATAGCCACAGATCCCAGTAATTGAGGGCCTACTGGGTGCCACACTCATCACCCAGTTTATTATATATGAGGCATCCTGCCAACTTCACACGCATAGAGTCACTAAATCCTACCAACCCATCCTACGAGGAAAATGACACTGCTGGTGATGGTAGGTCATAAAGAAATACCTAGGAGTCCTTCTAAACTCACACCACGCTGGTGACCATGATGGAGACACACTGCATTTCACTGTGCAACCATTCCCATGAACTACTAGTGTTCAAAAACTTCACCGCCTCACTCCAAAGCCACACAGGAGATCTGATCCCAGGGAGAAGGGCGGAGTTGCTGCTTCTGTCTTCCCCCAGCCTGGTCCCTGGCCCCACAGCATTGCTAAAGATTTCTGAGGAAGAAAGGAGGAGAGCCTAGAGCCCTACCCCCACACTGCCCCAGCTGCTGAAGCTGCAGGTTTTTGAGACTGAACTTGGCACCTTGGGTGAGTGATGGGCTGATGCGGTCATGGGCTGCTGTTTATAACCATCCTCGCCCCTCCTCTCGGGCTCCTCCTTCCCTGGCCAGGAGCACTCCTAATCGCCCCTAATCCTGCTGTCCACCTCCCCCGGGGGATGGGGCCTTCAGGCCCAGGCATCCTGGGAGACCCTAACAAGAACCAGATGTGGCTAGGGGAGGAGGGACCCTCTCGTGCCAGGGTCCAGGAGGACGGAGGTGGGGGGGAGGAGGCTGATGGCAGAGTGAGGTGGGTCTAGGGCTCTGGAGGAGAGAGGCTGAGGCTTCCTGAGGCATGCAGGACCTCCCACCTTCTCCCCACACTGTCCAGACTCCACGCAGGGGTCCCGACCTACAATAGAGATCTGTGTCGTGGAAGCTTGCAGGAGCCTGGGGACCTTGAGGCTGAAACAGCCCTCCCTGCCCCCTACCCAGGGCCCAGGAGAGGGCAAAATTCTCAAGGTACACTATAGGAGTGCTGCCCCACTGCCAAAAGATCCGAGGAACACTGGATCCCAATGAGGGGTGCCTGCAAGTCCGCAGACTCAAGACAGGATGTTCTCTCTAAGCCTCAAGATCACCTGGACAGTGAGCCCTGGCCTGCCACCGGTGGGTCAGGGAGTGGTACCCCAGTGTCACCGATCAGTATCTGTCCTCCTTCCCAAACCCTACAACAAATTCTCCCAGCAAACGATAAACCCAGAGCTCCTCCGAAAAGCCTTCTGCTTCCCCTCGGCCCACTGCTTCCCCAGTGGGGCTCTCTGGAGCACAGCTCCCGCTTCCTTCCTGTAAGGGACAAACATGCCACCCACAGGGACTTTGCAAATGCCGTTGCCTCTACCAGAGAAAGCTAATTCCCATTCTTTTGCAAGTTTCTATTATCCAACCCAACCCCCAACTCAAGTGACCTTCATGACTTCCTTTGTCCCCTCGCACTTTCGTGTTAGGCTGTTTACCTTCTCAGCCGGCTGGCTCACACCTCCCTGGGGAAGGTGAATGAATGAGTGCCCACAATCTGACTTCCACATTCTAAACAGCATCTCTCCTACGAAGCAGATGTCCTCTACTGTACAGATGAAGAGACTGAAGCTGAGAGTGGGTATATTGCCTATAGTTCCAGGGCAGGGACTGGACTATGGCTCCCTGCAATGTTAAGGATCCCGTGATCAATAACCACAGAATAAATGAATGAACAAGATGCTGAGCCAGGGACTAGAGGTGGCTTTGCCAGGCTTGGGCAGGCCATGAAGGACCTACAGGCCAGGGCTAGACAGGGCTTTTCCAGGACCCACATTGTCCTGCAGAGGCGCCCCCAGGGGCACCGCACTACTTAGAGCCTTTATTACCTGCTTGAAACAAGAGCCAGACTCAGCAGAGGCTGTTGCTTCCCAGGCAGGCCAGGGTCCAGGCTATGGGAAAATTGTTTCCTCTTTTCTCCTCCTTCTTTTAAGACCACTCATCAAGGGGGACCAGAACACCCAAGCCAGGTGCAGTAAGCAGTGACCCAGGTGGTCCCTCCACCCTGGACCCCTCCCTGTCCCTGTTCCCCTTCTCATCCCCCTCCCCACAGCTGTGGCTGCTGGCTGAGTCTAGGCCATTGTCCTGGCGGGTGGGGAGGGTGGAGACACAACACAGTGGGAGTCTTGTGCCCTGCCTACCCCCTCCCCTGCCCCGTCAATGGAGTACTTGTCAATTCATACCCCCAAACATGGCGGAAATCCCGTCAGCCACGTGGCCATGGACAGGGTGGGCTGATCTGAACTCAGGGTGGCCAGGGCACCAGGGCTGAAGGTCCAGAGTATCACCCTCAGGTGTCTGAATCCGAGGGTACCTTGGCTCTGTCAGTGGCGGGATGTCTGTCACCTTGGCATACTTGTGGCCCTCTGAGAGGCCTGGCTGCCAACATGGCCCTATCAGCTTAATTGCAGAATGACTCCTTGACCTTACTGACCCTCAGCATCTTTCTCCACGGAGCATACTTGGTAGCTCCCCAGAAAGCTATCTCTCATGTTCTTCCATTTCAAGGGTCCCCACTCCATTCCTGCCCTCCCGCCTCTGCTCAAGGAGTGCAGCTTTCCTGGTGCCTTTGAGCTCTTCTGTACCTTTGAGTTTCTGAAGGCTCCTGCCTGCCCCTAAGTCCCTCCACATATATGACCAGTACTATTCAGCTTCTCCAGCATACCCCAGTAGGGATGCCTTCTGTGCCTCCCTCAGGACAGTCTTTCCCAGTCACCCAGCCACAAAGGACCTCCGATGCTAGGGTCTGTCTCCCAGGGGGAAACTAAGCTACAAGCTCCAATCAGTCCACATAGCAGTAAGGCACAGTGGGTTGTCACAGTTCTCTGACCTAGAGTAATCTTCGTTGATACCCAAAGTTGCTTGCTGGGGCTGTTCAAGCCCTCTCAACGGAATGCCTGGAGCTTGGATGTGCGCACAGCTCTGCCCTGATGCATCAGGTTCTCAGTCAGTTTGGGTCCAGCAGCCACACCTGAGAGCAAGGCAGCTCAGGTCCTAGCAAATCCTCAAGCCTGAGTAAATCTCGGCTCTCTGTGTCTCTCCCAGGCTGTCTGTGTCCCTCCCAGGCTGTCTGTTGACTTTATCCCTTAGAATGTCAAATGCACATGGCAGTAGGTGTATATCTCTTGTCTCTAAACACAAGCAGTGGGGGCTTAAGGAAACCTTTCTGAATAAATGAAGGAGCCCCTGTAGACCATGCAGTGTATGCGGCTGATCTGTTGGGAGTGTACTCCCAAGGGACCTGCTGGTGTGTTAACACAAATCAACAGGAGTACTTGATAGAGATCCAAGCTCTCTGTGCTGCAGAATCCTCCCACAGTATTTGTGGCGGGTCCACCCTGGTTCCTGAGAGAAAGGGTCAAAGACACCAAGTGGGGGGCTCTCTTTGCCCATGGAGTTAGAGCCTTGTGCCCCCTAAAGTAAAGAGCAAGTCTTTTAGAACCATGTGTGAGTTTCCTAGGAACTGACTACAGATTGGTTGGCCTCGGGAACCTCTTGGTGCTGGGCTAAGATTGGGTTATCCTGAGTACAAGGTGATAGCTGTGTGGGGACCAGGGAGGATGCAGCTATAGCCCAAAGGCAGCTGAGAATCCAAATCCCCTGGAAGAGCAGAGTCTCTGAAGGCAGGCTGGGGGCGGTGCGGGGAGGGGGGGGAATTCTTCTGTTGCTGGTGTGGAATTGGAAGGGAACCCAGGCAACGGTGGCTTGGATGGCTTGGACAGAAGGATTTGGTAGGGCAGCACATGCATGCCAGCTAGGTAAACAGTGCTACCTCCCCAGCCCTCTTGCTGCAGTTTCGAGGATGCAAAGCGGCAGCAACAAAGCCTTTGGCCCAAGCCTATTGGCCCGAGTTTACATCTCAGCATACTTCCCAGGCATGTCTTCAAGAGCTCACACATACTGGCCCAAAATCGGCTCCACTACCACCTCACCCCAGGACACCCCAGGTTCATATCCTGAGTCAAGGTTCCCCAGCACAAACTTCTGCCCTTTTTTTTTTTAATTTCCTATCCCTCACAATCCAAAGTGAAGCCCTTCCATCATCTACATATAGATGGAGTCATATAGAACTAAACAAATTCCTGTCACTAGCCCAAGTCGCCCAGGAAGGCAGCTCCTTGTCTCACTTGGTGGGTAGTTTAGAGGCCACAAACCCTGCTAGAAGCAAAGGAAAGGCAGGGCACCAGGCACAAGGCCAGGCTGAACATCATACAAGCCAGAAAGGGCTCTGGAGCAAACTGTGTCCCACCTAGGGGCTTTCCTCTTCTGCCCCCTCTCCTTGTCTCCCTTCCACTTGGTACTCTTTGGGTCTCCCTATTGACACCCTGTGACCTGAATCATTCAAATGAGGGCTGTGTGCTCCAGAAAGACCAACCAAGGTCTGGATGATATCTTGCATGGCTATCGGCAGGCCAGGCCCCTCGGTATGCAATGAGATCCCCTTCCCTACCTACTCCAGAAGGGCTCCAGCTGTGGCCAGAATCCCACTCCTGCTTTTGTGGCTACCTGAATGAACACGGTACATCGTCACCTTCAGCTCCTCCCTCTCGGAAAGAGGCTGTACAAACTATCTTCCCACTGCACTGAGGACTGCACATCTGGAGAACACGCTAGCCAGGATGCTCTCTACACAAAGATTAAAAGTGGTCACGTTTCTTTCTGTTCCAGGGAACAAGTTCCACATCTCTGAGATGGAGGAGGAGGCAAACACAACTGGTGGGACCCGACCAAGACCTGACACTAGATGAAGCAAAGCTAGGCCTATCACAGTACAGTTGCTTGTATACTGAATATACTCAGCAGGTTACGACTGCCATTCTCCTCGAGTAAGGATACCAGAGAGGGCGAGGGTCTTTCTCAAAGCACACGGTACCAGCTGTCAAATATGAGCCCAAGTCTGAGGCAACAACCTACTGGATGAGTAGATCAACAACTCTGAAGATGGGTACGTGTCACTTATCCTAGACCACGGAAAAGGGGCTGTGCAAGGCCATGGGAGGTAGATTAAATAGGACTGACATTCACGGGGCTGTGTACAGGCAGGGGGCTGCCCTGAGGCCCTTCGCAGGCACTATCTTACCCTAACCCCACAGAAGCTCTGAGAGGTGACCATTAACTAGCCCAGTTGTATGCCCTTTTGACAGCTGAGACAAGAGAGTCCAGACCACTGAACTGACAAACCCAAGAGATGGGCCATGTAGATAGCAGGGCTAGCTGCAGCCCCCTCTGCCTACTAGTGTGGACATAAAATTCTCAAATCAACTATCCCAGCTCCTGAGCAGTGGGCCGCCGACACCCAGTGATAATGGCTAGAGACTTTGAAAATAGGAGAATAGCCATCCCGACCTCGAGGGAAACCGAGGTCCAGTGGAATGCCTGAGGCCTAGTTCATGAGTAGGAGGAAGGGAAGGCAGGCTGCCTACTCAGGGTGGGGCCACCTCAGTTAATAATCCAGTTAATGATTTCTGCTTTGTTCTTATCAGGGAGGGCAAAGTCCGAGGGCAACAGCCAATCATCAGCCTAGCTTGGTGGTACCCAGTAGCCTCTGCTTCCAGCCCCCAACCCCCCCAACCCCACCCCGGGGCTGTAACCCTTTGAGAGTTGTCTGAGCAGGTCTCCCAGGGAGATGCCATTCTACCCAGAGTGGTCTGTCCCCAAATAGCCTTCTTGGCCCTGCCTAAGGCCTCAAGGGGTATTCTATTCAATCTGGTATCCCCAAGCTGAGGAAAGACCAAGGGACTGGTAACCAACTCTCCTGATCCCTGATATGATCCCAACCACTCCCAGAGAGTGGTTTTCTATGACAGCCTCCTCCCCCCCACCCCCGCCTAGGCTCCTTTACATATACATGGATCGATCGATCGATCAATCATGGTCTTCATTGGCAGGGAGCATTTCCTGCCTGCCCTGTGTTGTGTGGCTCTGTGATAGGTGTGGGGAAATAGGGATGAGTCAGGCCCTCTATTATCTCTCCCCTCCTACCTGGCTCAGGGCTTAAAGGGTGGGCCTAGCCGTCAGCTCACTACAGCTACTAGTGCTGGGACAGAAGTCTTGTGGGACTGGGGGTGGGTAACCAAGTCCTCAGTAGAGTTGAAGGTGGGCTCCAGATGGACCCCAGAGGCCTCTTGTCTCTTCTTCAGGGAAGAGTATCTGGGGGATTAAGAAAAGCTTACATAGTGCCAGGCAGTGGTGGTGCACACCTTTGATCCCAGCACTTGGGAAGCAGAGGCAGGCAGATTTCTGAGTTCAAGGCCAGCCTAGTCTACAGAGTGAGTTCCAGGACAGCCAGGGCTACACAGAGAAACCCTGTCTCGAAAAAACAAAAAACAAATAAATAAAAAATAAAAAATAAAAAGCTTACATAGGGTGCCTCCTTACCCACCTGCTCCTAGGTACATCACCAATGACAGAGAGGTGACAGAGGCCATGGAGCTACTACCCCATCTCACAGTTATGCAGATGGTGGGTGGTGTCCTCCCTCCTGAGTTACTAGGTAGCCTCCACAGAGACAGACTCCTGCCCTCTGGAATGGATGAGGGATGCTATCCCTCAGTGGTTGCTCCTCCTTGATGGCAGAGGAGAAAGCTAGAGACTGAAGTCAGCTTACACTACCACCCAGCTAACCTTGTCTCTCAGAGCCTCAGTTTTGGCCCCTACTAGAAACGGGTCCATTCCCATCCTCCCTCCCTCCTCCCACCCAAAACTCTGTCTAGCTTGTGCTTCCCATCATAAACCATGAATTGGTGTTTGTTAGTTGCCTAAAAATGATCCAATTAGAAGCTCCTACTCTAAACTGGGTGGTGGTGGTGGTGGATGCCATTGATCCCACCAGCTCTTGGGAGACAAAGGCAGGTGAATCTCTGTGAGCTTGAGGACAGCCTGGTCTACAGAGTGAGTTCCAGGGCATCCAAGGATAAACAGAGAAAACCAGTCTAAAAGAAGAGGAGAAGGAGGAGAAGGGAGAGGAAGAGAAGGGGGAGTGGAAGAAGCAACGGCAGCTCCTACTGACTTACCCTAGCAGGAGACTAGGAAGGTAGCAGTCCAAGTTCACCCTTGTGTTCAAAAAGAGTGAAACTCAGGCCTCCTCCTCCAGCCCCAAACCCTCCACGGGTTATTCAAAACTTGCTGGAGACCCAATCCCTTCAGTATCCAAACGACTCCTCACATAAAACTGCTTTGGGGAACACCAGCTAGGCAACATGAACTGCTCGCGTCACCATTAGCACAGCCTCCACCCAGAATCCTCTGTTCATACTCCAAAATAGCCCCCTTCCCAGGATCGGGGCAGAAGGCTCATCAGAGCTGGGGGCACCAATGGACACCTCTGCCACTGAGTTCTATGTGCCAGGTGAGAGAAAAAAAAAAAAAAAAAAAAAAAAAAAAAAACC
>JADRCD010111306.1:0-35065 GCA_019843815.1 Montemys delectorum
GTGTTACTCGGGAAGCAGCTTCAGAGTGATATGAGTCTGGGAATGTCGGAGGGGCACCAGATAGATCAGCTGGGATTCAGGTGGCTGTACAGGAACTGGACGGAGCACATGGAGTAGCAAGGTGCAGACAGGGGTCAGCTGACTAGCTGTGACTCCATGACCTTGGGAAAGTCCCTGCCCTTCTTGGGGGCTCAGGCCTGTCATCAACAAAAGGAGGGTGCAATGAGTGGGTTTAGTCTGTGATCTTTAACATTTAGAAACGAATATTGGGAAATTACCCTCAGTTACAGGCCAGTGGCTGTCTTCTGTATGCTCCTGGCAGAGTCAGCCCTCATGTCTGTGTTTGTGTGTGATTTTTGCCCTTGGACCACTGGGCCTTTTACTGGATCACTCCCAGGCAGTGGCATGCCTTTTGAGTGGTCAGTTCCCAGCAGCCTCTTTGCAGTTGATGAAGGTATTTTCTTCCACCCAGATTGAAAGGGAGCCCAATAAGTAGGTAGTACTGTGAGAATTAGGAGGTCACTTGCCTTCCTCAAGGTCACCTGGCCCAGTCACAATTAGATTCATGTTCTGATGGCTTTCTGAGTGATGGTATCATGAGGTCTGGGGGTTAAAGGGGGAAGGCTGAGGTTGTTTCGGATGTTATCTGTAGAGGATAAGAGGCTGGCCCCTCTAGGGCTAGTGGCAGTAAGGACCCTGGTCTAGCTCTCACCTTCAGCTGATTACAGGCTATGGCTGGGTCCCTAACCTTCCCAATTAGCTGGAGGCCAGGCTCAGGGCCTTTCAGATAACCTGAACTCCAATCGGCAGCCCAGCCGCTATGGGGCCAGCTTATCTAAGCTCTCTGATCCTCACCCTTCCCCCATTTACTTAGAATTGCCCTGACTGCAAGCAGATGAATAACCAGATTGTCCTGCGAGCTCGGCCAACAAGTCCAGAGCTACACCCACTACTTTCCCTGACTGGAGGAGGCCACATCTGTTTTCTCCCCACTGTAAAGGGCTGGGCCAGGGTCCATAGGTACCCTGCAGGGCTGAGAGAGATCCTGGTAGCAATCCCTTTGTCCCATCTATGTGCACAAGGGTGGGTTGGGTGCAGGGGTCATGCTTTCTAGAGCTTCCATACCATCCCTGGTCAGCCAAGCCACCAGCTGTGTGCACAAAGCAGTCCGTGGCACCCTCCTTCTGTCCTCTGTTGACTAAAATGCTGCTCCAGCTGGGGACAGGGGCTGTGCTAGACATATCTATTTTGAATGCTGCCCAAACAGGAAAAGCTGCTCTCCTGTGGCGTCCCAGCTTCCTGGGCCTGGGTCTTGGGTTGTCATTCCTGCCTTCTCCCAAGCTTTCTTCTGGTACAGGGTTTCTCAGCTCCCAGGAGCCCAGGCAGGAGCACAGTGTGATTTCAGATCTGGTGAAAGAATCTAAATAATATTCTCTTCAGGTACTAGGGGTTGAGTGCCGGCTATGGAGAGGACAGGGCCCCAGACGCTGGCCCAGCTCTGACCAGACGGTTGGGTGGGGAGGCTGCTTGTCTGTGAACTTAACCTTTCCATTAAACACTCCACCTTAAGGCACACCTGGCTCAGTGGGTTTCTTTCAGTCCTCCCAGGACTTCTCTGGGGTCTCTGGGAGGTGCAGGTGAAGGAAGAGGGGCCAGAACTGCATTCACCTCTTTCCTGGTCATCATGCTTTTCTGCTGCCAGCTGTCTGTCACCACTCAGGTCCACAATAAGAGGGAGGGAATAAAAACAAGAACGTAGGCCTGTGGTGATGCATGCCTCAGATCTCAGCCCTTGAGGGATGCCAGCACAGGAGGTAGCAAGATCAGGAGTTCAGGGTTATACTTGGTTACACAGTGAGTTAGAGGTTAGCCTGAGCTACCGGAAACCTAGTCTCAGACACAAAACAAAACAACAAAATCTAAGAACCTGCTATCAGAGGTGTTCCAACTTTCAGAGTTAGTCAACATGCTTTCCATCTTCTGGTCATGAGAGAGAGGTTCCCAAGTGCCCTAAGACAGGGCCACAGGCAAGGGCAAGCTCTCTTCCTTGAGCAACCCAACCACATATCAGGGACAGGACTTAGAAGGAGGTCCAAGCTTGGTTCCTCCAGAAGTCAGAGGCTCTGATAACAGGCAAGAATCTTTGAGACTGGACTTCAGTGCAGTCACACCTAAATTCCAGTGGGAAGACTTTCCTCCCCTTTCTTCCCAAGACTCTCGTATATAGTGAAGGTGTGGGTGTTGGGAGCGAGTGCCCATGGTCAGACCCACGGGACTGTGCTCAGTATTTGGATAGGACCCTGACCCCAGCAACTCAGGAATGAACACCAATTGCAGCGAGATTTATTGGACAAGACGTGCACTTTTGACACGGCCTCAGTAACTGCACTTTCCTTCACTGGACAGTACTGACCAGGGTACAAGGGCTTAAAGACAGACAAATCTCCCCATGAGCCAGCAGGGAAGCGAGGGGCGAGGGGAGGCCTCTTTCCTTCTTCCTTCCCTACCACTCTGGGCCTCAGTCCATACCTGTTTTAGAAAGAACTGAGCAAGGATACCTGGGGGCACTGTGCATCACAGCCTGAACTGGGCTAGGGCTGATGTCCACCAAAGTGCCTGGCTGGACCTTTCAACTCTCCCCTACCAGAGGCCTTAACATCTGGCCACTGTTCCAGTCCCCTCTGGGTGGTTAGAAAATATAAAAGCGGATCCAGTGCGGGATGTTGTGTGCAAAGAGAGAAGGGACTGAGCTTCTGCAGTCTCTTTGGGCCACAGCCCCCACTGAGAGGAGTGGGAGAGGTCAGGGTGTACCGAGGTGTTCTGAAGGTCTCTTCTCGTCCAGTTAGGGATGAGCAGCTGTTGTCACTAAGCTTAGGGAAGGTGGGGCTGAGGAGACTGAGAAGGGTGGGACGTGCGGGGGGGATGGTGATGTAGGAGGATGGGGGTACTCCCCCCCTCTGGGTCAGTCCCTCTAAGGGGTAGGTCAGTCCCTCTAGGGGGTGAGAGGGCCAGCCAGTCAGAAGCAGGTGGCTGAGGCCTATGGGAAGCCAGTGGGGAAGAGGCTGAGCGGCTGGCTCTCATTGGTAGGGAGCGGAGATCGGTAGCCATCGAAGTTTCTTGGGATGCTGCCACTCGTGGAGCCTGAGCTGTTACTCAGAGTCTCGATGCTTCCCTCTCGCTGAAGTTCTGCAAAACAGAGGAGAGGGCCAGGCTTGGTCAGAGTCAGCTGGAGATGGGGGCACACCCTGGACTTGGCTGCTCACCATGAGGCCCACTGAGGGTCCATTCCTATGCTTTTGTAGGGAGGCTCATCCCTGCTTGATCTCCATGTGGGCCAAGTGGCAGCTCAGGCCACATGAGGCTCAGTTGGGAGAAGAAGCCTCCTTGGCTAGCAGACTCTTTCACTGTAAGGAAGCCTTCAGGCCAGAAGTATATGGTATGTATCTGCCCTATGTGATGGCCCTGCTTCTCATGGGGTGCAGGCTAGCACCTGCTCACACACTCATGCCCCGCCAGCATTCTGCCTCAATTCCTTAGTCACACTATCCTGAATCAGTAGGTGGGCAGAAACCAGGACAGGAGAAGAGACACAGTCTGCCTGCCCGATCTGTTCCTACTGCTCTTCCTGCTGACTTGTCTCTGGAGCCCCATCCCAGCTTAGCCCCACTGTTTCCTTGTTCTCACCCAGGCTTGAGCTTGCACCTCTGAAAGTGTATCTTCTCTGTATAACGGGACCCTTTGTTTGTGGGAGCCTCTTCCACTGAAGAGAGGGTCCCTTACTTTCCTCAGTATTTATTTCCTCTTGGCCCCACCACACGCCAGCCAAGTTTCCTCGGGACCCACAGAATGTATATGCTGAATTGATCTGTAGAGCATCAAAGGCCTGCCACCCTGGTCCCTGGACCTCCACACCACTACTTTGGATATGGCAGATAGCCCTGTTTAGCTATGATAACCTTAACTGACTCACCATCTCTTCAACCAACTGTGGTAGGCAGAGGGCTGGGCATAGGAGCCTCTGCTTGCTGGATCTATTCATTGGTTTTCTAAGGGTGGTCAGTTCCTGTTCCCTCTTTGCTTTTAGCTGTTGCCTCTAAGCCATGGTCAAGCACAGGCATGGACAGTTTCTGGCATCTTCTCCAAACTCAGATGTGACCTATGGCTTAGCTTCTTCCTCTGCAGTTTGCCTGTCTGTGTTTTCCAGTTTTGTTTGCCTACCTCAGGAATACAGGACCTTAAGAAGTTACTCGAAACATCAAGGTATACTCAGTGATACACTGATCCACTCATCTGGTATGGCCTCAGAGCTCAGAATCCAGCCTGTACCTGCCCCAGTCCCTTGCCACCAAACACATGCAGCACAGCTGGCTTTGGTTAGGGAGTGAGGGTCATGGCCTCCACTAGGCTGGCCATCATCAGCCAGCCACTTCTGCCCTCTGAAGGCCACGCTATAGCCCAAGCTGGGCTACCCAGCAGCAGCAGCAGCAGCAGCCACAGGATAGGGCAGGGAAATGCTAACTATGCCAAGTCAGGTCTGGGCCTGAGCCCAGGCTAGATGAGTACACAGTATTATCGACTCTCAGCAGGTTGGGAGTGTTGTGAGGAGTAGAAGGAGAAGGACTGTGGATACAGGCTGAGGGACTGGCTGTGGTACCTGATCCCCAAGAGACACTGGCTTCCTGTAGGGGGCCTTGGCCCTGGAAAAGCCATGAGATAACACTGTATGGACAGAAAGATGAGGCAGAGGGCTGCTCAGATCTTTTCCTCCAGCATGGTTTTAGGTTCACCTTCGTCGAGGGACAGGACCATTGTTCTACTTGAGGGAAAGGGCAGGAGAGCAAAGGGGAGGCCCTGAGCGACAGCAAGCAGAAAGGGCTTCTCAGGAGGAGCCTCCAACAGAGTCCCTTCTCTCTCCTCCTTTCCCCACAAGCAAGTCCAGGAGTGTCCCAGAGAGACCCAAGGACCTGAGTGACTTTCAGAGGCCATGCCCTCCCGCGCAGCCATCCTAGCACTAGGGGGCGCTGACAGCAGGGCCAGAAGGGCAGGAGAGGAGCAGGCAGTAGCAAGAAAAGCAGGGGCCTCTCAGGGATACAGACTGGATGGATGCGGGCCCAAGGAAGAACACCCCGGATAAAGGAGCAGGAGAGGCCATCAGTAGGGAAGAGGGGCTCCTTTGCTGAGCAGAGGGAGAGCCCCAATATAGTCTTGATACAAAATGCAACATATCCACACTGCCAAGGAAGCTAAGGGATCCACAGCCCAGGCCCAAGCTCGGCACCCCACTGTCCCTCTGCATAGGCCCCAGCAACATACCCAGCCATCTTGGTGACCCCACCACATGAGTCTGAGTGAACGTACCCCATCCATCAAGTGACAGTGCAGGGACAGTTGCCAAGGGGTTACAAGATGGAGGCCAGGCATGGCTGAGTTGCCTGGACCATGCTTTCTCTTTGTTGATTAGGCCTGGGAGCGATGGGGCCGGACAGGAGTGCTTGGTGCCCCTATGTCTCAGGATACCTAAGATTTTGCTGACTGTTTCCTTTAAACATTGAACTGGTTAGTCTGAACTGGCCACTGGGTCCCAAGATCTCTCCATATTCTCACTCAAAGCCAGGACACCGTGAACCATCTAAAGACATACACTAACTCCTTATAGTCCCCAGGTATAAATTCCCTGGCATTCACCAAATGGCTGTTCCCAGCTCGAAGCCCTGTCTGGCCTCACCAGTGTCTCCTATTTGAATGAGGAGCTTGCTATGGACAGCTTTAGGCTGCTGGGCCCCAATATGCCTGCTCATCTCCCTAAGCTGTCCATGAGTATCTGCTCTTCTGTGGAGCGTGTGTCCACTGTAGAACCCTTTGGCTCCCAGCTCCTCATTTGACTTCTAGTTAGCCCTCAGGAAGACAGGCCCTGGTAGGGAATGTGTGCCTCACTCATCTCTGCTTCTCCAGTCACAACTCTTCAGTCTTGAAAAGTAGCTTGTGCTGAAAAATACTTTCTGGAATGAATGAATGATGTGGTGGGAGATGTGGATCTTTCTCCACATGGACTAATCAGTGAGAGGCCCAGGAGCCTGGCTGGTCCTGGATCGGTCTCTTCAGTGCTTTACTATGACTTCTATCAAACCCATTCTCTTTCTGTGGGGCGTGAACATGGAGGAGGGCGGGTGCACACGGGATTCCCCACTTGAGTCACCCCCCAGCCCTGGAGCAAGCGGCGAGTGGAACCACGTGGAACTGCGCGGCGGCCTTACCTTCCTCCGTCGCGAACGCACGCTTTGTTACTGTTGGGTTGTTCACGCACGCTGGGCTGTTGGCATTGTTTTTTTTTTCCTTTTTTTTTCCCTTTTGAAAAGAAAAGCATTGAGGAATCTTTTTCTTTTTTTTCTTTGAGAGATATGGACAACGATCCAGAAGTACATGGATCTCCACAAGCAGGAGGAGGTGGAGGGAGGTGGAGGGATGACACACGGGCAAAGGGTGGTCTTGTAGGGACACTCTGCTGTTCAGGACACCAACATGCATGTGAGGCGGCAGGAGACTGACCGGTCATGGAAGGGCAGGCCCAGAGGCAGAAGTGTTGTGAATCTTTCAGTATGGGAGTAGGGGAAGAGGAGTCACACAGTAAGCATAAAACGACGGTTTCTAGAAGGGACACACAGGGACCTACGGCCCATGCAGTGACAGACGGGGCCCCATGCAGGTGGGTTGCTGGGAGAGGAAGAGGAAGGAGGCAGGCTGACAAGTTTTCAGAGGGAAAGAACCCTGCACATTTTAACGTAGTGGCCTAGTTTTGGTTCAATGTTGTCCCCCCACCCCCACCCCAAATCCCACCTCCGTAAGTCTCAGCAGCTTTACTGCAGTATAAGTAGACTCCAGATGAAGCCTAGCAGAACCAGCTAGGGCCAGTCAACTAGGGAGGTTCTCCAAGCAACATGGAGTCTGGCCCACGGGGCAGTTGCTTTAAGAAAGCTTGTTTTCCTACCCACCGTCCTCCCCATCCCTCCCCACAACAGGGCAGCACATAAGGAGGAGCCTCAAGCGAGTACTCAGACTCAGGTTGTGCTCTCGAATTCTCCAGGGCCTTGGTGACCCTGGGCTCACCAGAGGGAGAACCGGACCTAGAGCTTGTTATCATAGCTGATCCCCAGTGGCACAGGTTGGGCAGGCCACAGGGAACAGGAGGGGACAGCAGGGCCAGCAATAAGAAGGGCGAGGCCTCTGCTTTCATGAAATAAATAAGCCTGAAGTAGAGGAGGCCTTGTCTGCATGTTAACCCCCATTCCACACTGTGCCTGTCAAACTCCTAAGGAATATGAGGGAAAAAGAGAGGTGGCTGGCCTCTCAGAAGGTCTCTGGTTACCTGGGAACATCTGTGAGGAGCCACAGTCAATCTCTGAGGAGATAGGCACAGCTGCCCCTGTTCCTCAGCCAGGCCTGAGTTGCTGTGCCTGGCTCTTGGGAGCTCTGGGTGGGATCCGATGGGTGAAGGGGTGTCAGGTGGCAGCATGACTTCATGCATCAACTACAGTATTAGGCATCATGAGGTCTGGGAGGGGGACACTGAGGATACGAGGCCTTAGCGAGACCTAGAACAGCTGTGGGAGCCTTAGTGAGAAGAAGGCTTCAGCAGAAGGCTGAAGTGGATTCTGCTGTGGGCTGGGTAGTTTTCAGGTCTGTCTAGTCTGAGACCCTGAGAGAGCTCCTGGGCAGTACAGCACTGTGGGGAACCAAGTCTCCAGGATCTAGAAGCACCCCCAAGGACCGGCAAAGGAGTGTTGTGTGTTTGGAAGAGGGTACCCAGGGCCCAGGCTCAGCTCTGGAGCAGCCCTGGGACTTCTGCCACCACTAATACATCAGCATCTACTGCCTGCCCCAGCCAACCTTGCTGTGTGCACGAGTGAGTGCCAAGACGCTGCTCATTAAAGGGATTAGCAGAGCATTTTTTATTAGGCCCTGGCTGTAGGAGCGTCCCGACTCCTAAACTAACCACCCAAGCAGCCCAGTAGGCGTGGGATTAGACCTGGTGGGAGGAGAAGTCAGCCCCTGCTGAGGCTCTGGCCACTTCCTGTGGTGAAGAGGGGGTAAGCCTTCCCTAACTGTCTGACTCAGAATTTCATCCTGAGAAGACAGGTTGGTGGGTAGGCCCATCTACCGGATGAGGATGGAGCAGGTAGTCTAGGCAAGCTGTTAAGAGCACAGGCTCTGGCCACCTGCTTCCTGGGCGACTTTGGGCAGGTGCCTTGGGTTCCTGAGCACAAGGATAACAATGTCTGTTTCATAGCCTGGCTGTAGAAATGAAATTAAATAATGCATGGGAAGCCCGTCACAGAGTGCTCAAAGCTTCCAGTCAGCAAATGTGGGTTACTATTATTGTTCCAATCGAATTAGTCACTGTGATCATCCCCAGGACTTCGGAGCCCTCTGCAGCCTCCTCCCCAGCAGGTGGCCCTGCCACCCAGGCCCCTACCAGCTCTGCCTCCATTGGAACCTGGGCAAAGATTCTTTTTAATCAAGAAATGGCCCAGGGAAGCCCGTTCGCAGCTTTTCATTTTCTTTCTTCCCTCTCCTGAGATGGAGAATAAACCCCCAACCCTGTTGACATGCATTGATTTTTCTCTCCTGCATCTTCCTCCCAGTCCTCCCTGCTTGGGGTTGGCTTGGTGGGAGCTCAGGGCAGTGAATGGATACAGAGAAGCTAGCCAAAATGCCCTGTCTTGCCCCGTGCCTAACATAGGAAAGATTTGTAAAAAATAAAACTGCTTTCAGTTCCTTTCTGCTTGAAGGTTCTTGGGTGGAGGGACAGGTACGTGATGGGTGGGGCGGGGTGAGGGGGTGTTCTCTCATTAAGAAGTCAGGGTGACCAGCATTTTCCCTTGAAGGGATAAATAATGAGGAGACCAGATGACTACAGGACAGTTAAAAGTTCAGCAAATTGGTTCAGATGGGTTCTGTCCCAAGCAAGCCATTTTGTTAACAAGAAGCTTACACACAGGGGCTTGAACTAGGCAAAACAGTACAGAAAGGAAGAGAGGGAAAAATGGGAGGAGGGGAGGGGGAGGGGAGAAGGAGGGAAAACCAGAAACAGAGAGAGACAGACACAGAGAGAAACAAAGACAGATAGAGGGGTAAATGAGAGGTCTGAGTGCTTCCTGGGGCCCTGATGTCACCTGGGAGGCAGCTGGCCCCGGCAGACATGGTCTGATCCAGGTCAGGGCCTGTCTGAGGCCATTCTCTGCATGAGGCCATTCCCTGAATGTGTCTGAGGAGGTAGAGGCATGTTCTGTGGGGACACGGATGGTGTTGGTTGAGATTGCTGAGGCTGTGACCATCATCAGAGACCACACTCTGGGCTGGAGCCAGCTCAGTCCCCAGGGCCCTTTCTTCGGAGGTTAAAAGTACCGCACTTAAAGGAAGCAGCCTGAAAGGGCCATCTCTCCTTTGCATTTAGCACACCTCTCAGCTCGGCTCTAAGGTTGGCTGCCTGGCTCCTCTAGACCTTCTCTCTGTGCCCTCTCCAGCCTCCCCTCCCCTCAGGCTTCTAAGCTTGTATAGATGCCAGTAGTCGAGGGCTTCCTATCCTGGAGAGGTCTGGAAAAACTGGGGGCTAAAGCTAGTGGAGACAGAGACAGGAGTCACCTTGCTCCTCCAGCAGGGTCTCTGGGACCTTGCCAGGCTCGCCTCGCCTTCCAGAAGCTGCAAGGCTAAGGCTGAAGAGGCTCCACCCATTCAGATCACAGGAATCCTGGTTTGGAGATGAAAAGCAGGGCTAGCTCTGGCCTGCTGTTATCTCTGGGGCTTAACACCTATGTCTGAACCCAGATCCCTGGCTGCCTGACGCCAGTCTTCTGGTGTCTTACACTACACACACGCCTGGCACCCTGAGTGCAGCTGCCTGGGACAACAGAAGCCTCTTTCCTGGGCAGGTCAGCCCTCCTCTCTGCTCAGCTTTTGTCCCGACTCAGATACACAAAGGGACACAGTCCACCATGAGAGAATGAGGCCATTTTTCTAGGACCTATCCTGACCCCCCCCAGCCACACCAGCTGCTCGTGGTAAAGGCAGACCTCAGGTGTTTTCAGCTCAGGGAGCCTTGGCCACAGGGCCATGCATGGTGACTAAGAGCCTCGGCTCCCAATGAGGAGAGACTCAGGCCTAGAAGAACTCAAATGCTCCTGCATATGCATTTAGACCTTGAGAGTGGTGGTCAGTACTAGGAAGGGGCCATACTCAGGGAGACAGATGGAGCAGCAGAGCTGGGCTTTACCTTCAACCCAAACACCTGGCATAGAGCCCCTGGGAACTTGGTTCTCAACAGCAGGCCAGGGTGGTGCCAACACCACTGCTTTGGGCCTGAGGCAGACCAGACAGCTGAAGCTCTCCCTGGTGGGCCTATGTGAGAGGGGCACATGGTGACAGGAGACATGTACATCGGAGGAGAATAAAACTGGAGTGTGAAGAGGAGGGAGAGAAGCCTGGGAGGGAGGAGTTCTCAGAAGGAGACCTCTTGCAGAGTCCTGTGCCATGGCCCCTTGGTCTCTAGCCTCTCTGCTAGAGCTGACTAAATGTGTCTGTGCATGCACATGTGTATCCTTGTGTGTGTGTGTGTGTGGGGGGGGGTCTGGTCATGAGAACCGCTAGACGGTCTCGGGGCTGGAGCCTACTCACCCAGGCAGTGAAAGTCTTGAGCCATCAAGTATGGGTACCCGATTCCCAGGAAACCCACATCATCAGAACCTCCTTAAGTCTTACCAGTAACATGCTACATCACTCAACACTCGGTGACCCTCCCAGTACCCACGATATTAAAATAATGCTAAATCTTGACCAAGGCCAAATCCACCCAGTCACAGGAATCTACGAAGGGACAGAAAAAGTGGAGTTGACCTGGCTCATATTTCCTCTCTGAGGTGTTTGATGACTGGCTAAAACCAAGTTTTAGTTGGCCCTGAATGAGCTCTCCTACAGAGAGCCATGAGGAAAAAGAGGGTTATGAGAGGGGCATCGTTCTGGCCTTAGTACATCAGAGAGTGCTCAATAACTTGGGCAAGTCATTTGCATCTGCAGACCACGAGGGGACGGTGTACTCTGATGATGTCATGGGCTGTGTAAGGCTGTCAGGTGAGAGGGTGCCAGGGGCCTTCATCAGAGAGCACCCCTTAGATGCCTGGCAACTTCAGTGGGCTGAAGGACCTGGAGCAGGAACCTCACAGAGGGGGCAGAAATGCTCTTTCCTGGTGTCATTTAAGGTTGACTCAGAGCTGAACAGCATGGCAGACATCTCTTTGGAGATGGAGGATGCCAGGCCCAGTGCATGACCTCTTCCTGTAGGCCCTAATGAGTCTTGTGAGCTGGGCATGTGTATCCCATCCCACATAGTCCTAAAGAAGACACAGGGCTGTAAGACCTATGCTAAGCCCTCAGTCAGGGTATTTCACAGGCTAGTCTCTAGCCTTACAAGATAGCAGAGTCTGCAGACCACAGGAGAGATGCTATTGACCGGTGGGGGCCGGAGCCACATCTGGTTCTCATTCAAATGTCCAAGCACAATTAAATTCTCTACAACGCAGCGGAAGAGTTTGCTAAGATGTGGCTTACCCCTTTTCCATGAGGGCTAAGAAATCACAGTTCTTGTTCCACCAGAAGACTCACCCTCTTTTCTGCCACTGGCCTGTCCTAAAGAGAGAGGGCAAAGGCCTACCCCACCCCCTATCTGTTTGTCTCTATTGTTCCTTATTTCCCTGTCTCTCTCTCTCTCTCTCTCTCTCTCTCTCTCTCTCTCTCTCTCTCTCTCTCTCCTTCCTTCCTTCTTTCCTTCCTTCCTTCCTTCCTTCCTTCCTTCCTTCCTCCCTCCCTCCCTCCCTCCCTTCCTTCCTTCCTTGCCTCTTTTCCCTCCTTTGGCACAGGCTCTCACTGTGTTAAAAAGGCTGGACTTGAACCCCTGCATTTAAGGGATCCTCCTGCTTTGGCCTCTTGAACTACAGGTATGTATGTGGTCCCTCTATTCTATTTTCTAGAATGGACAGGCTGGGGCCAGCATTAGGTATGCGATTTACAGGATACCCTCCTCCCCGACCCCCGTGCTGTCTACCCACCCAAGAGGGCTAAACCAGAGATGGAGACCAAGCAAGTGTCCACTGGGGCTGGTGGGTTGGGGGAGGTTACTGTCACCATTCCTCTTGTGAGGCTCTTCCCTGGGCCTGAGGAGGCAGACCCTATAAGGCTGACTTACTTCAATGATGCCCACCTCCATTCACGGGACGTATGAGGTGTCCTATAAGACTGTGCTAAGGGAGTACTAATGATAATGACTGAGAAGGACAATTCTGGAGGGGCTGACACCAGAGACTCTCCCTACCCTGGGACTGGACCTAGAGCCCAAAGTAGGGTGAGCATGATGCCTTGTACACTTCCTGTCCCACACTCTGTCCCTCAGGTTGGCTGCTCTGTGGCTGGGTGTCCCTTCCCTAGCTCTCGATGCCCTCATCAGAGGAGTCCATCTGCAGATGAGGCAAAGGGTGATGTCCTGAGAGGAGAGCCTAAGAGTGCAGCAGCAGGGACAACAGAACCTGAGGAGATTGCCCTGCTCCCTTCCACAGCCTCAGGTGACTTCCTTTCCAGGCTCCACTCAGGACCTCCCCACAGCTAAACAGAAAGCTCCTGGGACGGCTATTTCCCCAGCCTCCCTGCCCACCCGAGCATCTTCAGTTTACAGCGTCTTTTTACTCAGGGATTTATGGCTTACATGGTAATGGGTTCCATTCTATTTCCTCTATGCCAATATTTCGAATCATTATGGTGCAGGCTTTATGAGTGTTTCTTAATAAGTAGAGGTATTTTGTTTCCCCTTTGAAACAAACTGTCCTGTGAGTTAATGACCTGTGGGTGTGGTGCAACCCAGAGACAAGCAGGAGCTGGGGAGAGGATGACATGGTCAGGGCCATGCAGAACCTTGTAGACTTAAAAACAAGGCTGGGTCGAGGTCCTTCAAAGCCTTACTAAGCACTCACAAGCAACTAGGACCACGCACAGGCACACGGCACTGGTGGGCTGGACAGCACGCACCTGGAGGACGAGCATCTACACAAACGCATGCATGTGTGGGAACCTATCAATCTCAGCGTTTTGTGAGAGTCAATTTAGCTTTTTGGTGGCATTTAGGTTAGGGCCATGTGTTTGCTAGCCTTTTCACTGATGAACAAAGTTTTAAGGAAACTGACCGAATTCCCTGTCCGGAGGTCCTACACTAAGCCTGACAAGATATGTATCAGGATGAAATCTCTGTGGCCTCTGTTCCTGTCTCAAGCTGCACTTCAGAGCCTGTGCGCCTGTGCCATGGTGAGCAGGGTGAGCAGGGTGGGGTGAAGGGGTGGGGGTGGAGTCTAGCTTAATTGTGGTGGTGCCACCCTTCCCTGACTGCAGCCCAGGCTGGCTGATATGGCTCTCTCTCTGCCTTTGTGCTGGTCTCACAGACAGGCTGCTGGTGCCGGGCCCTATTCATTATTCAATTCAGCTGGCTCGGACGTTGAGCCTTTCCATTTGCTCCTCCAGGAGGGATAACAAATCTAGAAATGCAATTCCACTTTGGTGTATTAAGATATTGATTTGCCTGTCGAGCAGAAGTGCATTTGTTCTGCCAGCCCTCCCGTGGGTAGGAAGGGGTTAACCAAATGTTTATCACAAGGCTGGCTTCAGAGTTGAAAGTAATGTGATCAGTAATGAATTTTGTGTTACATTAGGTTGTATAAATGGACAGACAAGCGCAGACAACAAGTGGCCAGGAGTCGGGGCTAATCTAATGATGTAAAAATAGAGACAGCACCAATTATACTAGGGGCCAGCTCCAGGCTCCTGCAGGGACTGCAAATGAATAGGTACAAATCAAATTACTCACTAATAGACGCACTACAAGAGGGGCAGTCAATGGTAAATGCATTAGAGCCCAGTGACCTCTCTGCTCTGCACAGCAGAGTCCCAAAATTTGACTTGCATCTTCAGAGCAGGGGGTGGGGTGGGGCAAGGAGTGGCACTCTCAAAGAAACTCTTGTTGGGTGAAAGATGCCCACCATTCCCTGTCCCAGTCCCCTGCAGAAGAGACCTCCTGTCCTAGCTGACCTCCAGTGCTTTCTGAAGCCTGAGCTCTGGGGGAGGGGACACCCATGTGAGGGAAATGAAGAGCAGTAGGCCAAGCCTTCTGTGTCGGCAAAGACAGGAAGTTACATACCCAAACACTTCACAGCCATGTGTCTCTCGGGGGTGCTGATTTTGACTGCTACGTCAAGGGCTGTGTCTGCATTGGAAATAAAATAGGTCTTTAAAGCGCATCATACAACGGACCTAAGAGTCCAACAAGAGCTGAGATCAAACTGAGTAGATATCAAATCTGCTTTAACCACTGATATTTGCAGGGGAGAATTCTGGGGTGTGTTCCAAGGTCCAGCACATCTAGATTTTTTGTTAGCCAAAGCTAGCAATCTCCATCTCTTCCTTCTTCCTCCCCGGTCTCCATGGACTGAGTTCCTCTCTTCCTGCCTGCTGTTGGGGGTGGGGAGGGGAAGATGAGGATGTAGGCTCAGACTTGGATTTTCTTTAGTGGTTCTATGGATTTAGACCCCAGGCCTAATATCCAAAGCTGCTTGACAGTGTGTGGGGCAGCTTTGGGAAGGCTTGTGGAGACATGCCGGAGCGAGCCTGATATTCCTAACATCAGTTCTTAGTGGCTTGAGGAAGACTAAACAAAGCAGCTCTAAGTCTTCTGAGGACCAGTCCAAGCTCCGTGGAGGTGTGGCCTCAGAGGCTTGGTCCACACTTCCCAGCCACCCTAAGGCCAGCACCACACAGTCGTACACAGAGTGAAGACATGCTGGTCCTGGTCAGGGGGCCCGGAGACACAGGGAATGTGCCAATATAATGGGCATGGGGCTGGTGAGGGTGGAGAATGGGAAAAATCATCCTGAATAAATGAAGCATTGCAAGCCAGTCTCCCTAAACTTGATTAAATACAGAAGGGTGAGCTGCAAGCTACTTAGCTACAATAGCAAGGCGTATGTGGGGGTGGGGAAGGGGATACCTAGGAGAACTGTTGGAGGATTCAGCCAGCAGACTTAAGACTGTCTCAGGCAGTGGGGCCTGCAGGTACCTGGGGTTAGGGGTCATACAGGAAGAGCAAGCAGCAACAAAATCAGCCAAGGCTGGAGACCCATCCTGCTGTCTTTGCCTTGGGCAATCCAAAATGTCTCATATTTGATGTATCCAAGGGTCATCTCTGACCTTCCCTTTCTGTGGGTGTACCTGTTTTGTAGCCCGTGGCTTCTTGCCCTCTGAGAAGTTGGGCACCTAAGTCTTGTGGTGGTGTTCTACTCTGCTGGGATCTGACACCTTACACAAGGGCCTGTGATTAAAGGTGAAATCTGGCAGAGGAGGAGGTACCAAGAAGAACCGTCCCTTGGGTTAACTATTTACCCACTGTAATGATCCAGGGAAGGCCCCTGGCAGCTGTCCTGCAGCCCTCCACCCTCTGCCCAAGCCCACACACGCTCCACAGTCACCAAAGAGGCCACACTGGCACTTCCTCTTTGTGGACAAGAATCAGCATGCTATGCCACGAGCAAGTAGGACATGTGCGGAGAGAAATGTACTAGCCCTGGACTTGTACTGTGGCTCCTCCTCTGGAGGAGAAGGGCAGAGAAAGCAACCCAGTTGGAGCCAGGTCCAAGCCATGGCCTGGAACTAAGAAGTATGTCTTTTAAGCATGAAAATTATTCCCATGGCTCTGGCTGCCTTTCATTTACCTCTCAGAGGCCACAAAAACCCAATCAGTCATTCAACAAACATTAACTGAGGCTCAGCTTGGCGTTCATCCCAGGGCTGGATGCTGGGCAAGGGGAACTGGTGGTTGAAGGTAACAAAGAGGAATCAGGTTGGGTTCAAGGAACAAGAACTGGGTCAAGATGCACTCTCGGCTATGGATGAGCAAGGAGCTGAAGGACCCCACGGAGCTGGCATGAGAAGGATGTCAGCCATGGCTCGTTAATGGGAAAGTAAGAGCCTTGCCTGGGGCCAAGCATCCTAGATGCAGCGGGTTCAGGGACACACATGTGGGCAAGGAAGTTGAGTCATAGGAGGATACTATGAATTTGGTCTAAAGAAATGACCTTGCCAAGAGACTGGTCTACTTCAGGGTGGACTAGCATGCTGACATAGCTGGGGAGCTGCAGTCACATGTGGACAAGAGGAGGCGGTGGCATCTGAAGTGGGAAGACGGGGAAGGTGTGTCGGGCAGGAGAAGTCATAAGACATTGGAAACAACAACAACAACAACAACATGGCGAAATCCTGGGCTGGGATCTGAAGGCAGCTGGCATTTTCTAAGTAGGGAAGTGACCTCAGCCTCCCTGAGGATGGGGCCCCTTCCTCTATGGGAGTCCCTGTTTTGAATAAAAAGCAGGCCACATTCTTGACTGGCAAGATGGTCAGAACTCCATGTTCCTATTGAGCAATAATGTTTTTGGTGATGCTGGAGACTAAACCCGGAACCCTGTGTACCATGGACCAGCACTCTATACTGAGCTCCATCCCTAGCCCCTTTAGTGCCTGTCTTAATTCCTTTTTAAAAAAAGTTATTTCAAGCATGTCATCTCTTGCTTTGGAAGCGGAAGGGAAGAATATCTCACAACCAGGCAGAGCCTGCTGAGAGGACACTGCCACAGCACAGGAGTCCTTAAGTCCATCCCCCTGTTCAGAGTGAGGGTGATACAGACCACTGTGTGCAGTGTTCAGGGTGTGCACATCATGACAGGAAGCAAGTGTTCCCAGATTTCCTGTTTCACTCCTAGTAAGAGATGAGAGGGAAAGGCTCGGGGGCCACATGCTTTCCTCTATTTCTTGAATCCAAATCTCGTCAGAAGAGAAACAGTGATTTTTCCCAGCAGTAGCAATTGGCACTGGGAGCTGAAGGGACTCTCAAGGCTTGATCTTTGCTCCTGATGGAAAATAGCTGGAAACAGGCACTAGGACACTGAGCTAGGATATTAATAGCAACACGCATGGCCACCCTTGGGACTGCAGCTCTCCACAACCCCACAGTTGTGCTCCTCCACTGTACAGGGCTGCTTATGGTTTGCTGGGGGGACAGGGCTTTACGTGGCAGCCCTGGCCTCTGGAAGCTATTTTCTTCTCTCACTCTTTGCAATCAAGGCACCTGTGGCTGCAAAGTTCACAGTTTTGTTATTAGACCTGTTGTGGTTTGCATGTCAAGTTCCCATGGAGGCTCTCATTTTGAACATGTGGTTCTTTAGCCAGTGGGCACTGTTTTGGGAGGTGGGTCCTAGCTACTGGAAGTGGTTCATTCTGCTTTTCTGCCTGACAGGAGGTAAAGGAGCTCCTCTACCATCCACTCTGGCCACAAAGAGGTTCTAGGTGTGAACTGACCCCTCTGACAGCATGAGCCAAAATAATCCTTTGTCTTTAAGTTGTTCTCCTGAATCTCTCATAGCAATCAGAAAACTAATACAGCGTGATGATTATTAAGTTTATGAGTCAACAGTTTTGAAGTCACCTGGATCCTACCTAGGCATGTCTGTCAGGGCGTTGCTAGGGAGGTTTAGTTGAGGAGGCATCCTTCCCATGGTCTGGGGTTCCGGAATGAATAAAAAGGAGGAAGCGAGCTGGGAGTCAGCATTTCATCCCTCTCTCTGCTTCCTGACTGAATGTAACATGACCAGCTGCCTAAGGCTCCTGTCACCTTCCCACCACGATGAATGTTCCTCCTCCTTAAACCATGAGCCCAAATAAATCCTTCTTGCCATTAGTTGCTCTGTCAGGCATTCTGTCACAGCAGTGAGAAGAGTGACTAATACATAAGTGTTCTACAAAGACCATGCACACCCTGTGGCTAGGGAGAGAAGCCAGAGAGGAAAAGACCACGGCTCAGTGCCATCACCTTCCCTGGGGCTTTTGTCAATTCCAAGAAAGGAATTGTGGCTTATCTTATTCTCACCTACTTTGGTAAGAGATGTGACAGATGCTTAAAGAGCCAGCTGCCTACTGCAGCCACAGAGAGGGTGTGTAGGGCCACCAAAGAGGCCACTGAGAGAAGACACTAAAATCATTCTTCTATAGAAGGAAAAACCCTGGGTCCATATGGACAAAGCAGAGAAGGCCCAGATACCTGGGTGAATTAGCTTGATAATAATGGTACTTTCCAAGGAACCTGTTACTGAGGTGAAACAGGCAGTGGTGGGCACTGAGACCAGAGATGCTCAGAGTTCTTGGTAAGAGAGCAAGGCCCAGCCTAGAGAATGGTGGGCTAGATGGATCACACTCTTCCATTTAGAGAAGGGAGATGAGGGGATCTAAGAGATAGAAAAAGTAAGAAAAGACTGGAGACTGGGCCACATGCACTACTACATTGGGTGTCAGGGGAGGAGTGATACCAGAAAGAGGCCTGGAGGGATGGCTTAGTAGGTGAAGGCACCTGCCAACAAGTCTAACAACCTGAACTCAATTCCTAAGACTCACATGGTGGAAGGAGAGAACTGGCTTCTTCAGGCTGTCCACGACTTCTCCATGTACCTCTCTCATAAAGAAAAAATAAAGAAAGCCATTTAAACTATTTTTAAGGAAGAAGGTGAGGATGGAAACCTCTCCCTGGGTTCTGTGGAGATAACCACTGAGACTCAGATGAGCTGAGGACAAGGAGGAGACAGGAAGATTACACGGGGCGAGCAGAGCGGCTTGGTGGTCGTGCGTGGCAGAGAGTGCCGTGACCTATGGTTTAAGGAGCCACCCTGGCCTTGTATAGGCAGTATCCTGAGGCGGTATCTTGTACAGGCAGTATCCTGAGCCTGCTCAGGATAAGGATAGGTTGGAAAACCTGGGACTGGAGAAGGGCCCAACCTTCACTAACATCTCAGTGTTGTCTCTTTCTTTTCTTACATGTTTCTGTATGGGTGGTATGCATGTGTGCATGTTTGTGTTTAGGCACACGTGCATGCACATACTCATGGAGGCCCAAGACTGGTATCAGGAGTCTTCCCTAAATCACTGTCCGTCTGTTCTTTGAGGCAGGGTCTCTCAATATGGCTAGTCTGGGTAGCAGCCTGCTTCAGAGTTCCTTGTCTATGCTCATTCCCAGTGCTGGAACTATGGTTACACCATCATGCCCATCTGGCATTACCTGTATAAATGGGATCTACACTTTAGTCCTCATGTTTGCATGAAGAAACACTTTGTCCACTGAGCTTTCTCTGCAGGCCTCTCATGGGTCATCCCTGCCTCTGTCTACCACAAGGTGAGCATTCTCATTCCTTGCATGAAGCTTTGCCTCACCACGGTCTAGAAACAACAGACCCATGAGATCATGCATGGGAACTTCTGAACTTTGAGTCCCAGTATCTCTGTTTCTTCTTTTAAAAATGAAAAAGGAGAGAGAAAGAGAGAGAATGAACCACAGCATTGGAAAAGGAACATGAGAGACCCATACAACATACTGCTAGCTCCTACATGACCGGCAAGGAAAGAGTTCTCCAGGGGATGGCATTCTCCTGAGTTGTGACTTTTTCATCTGAGGTATGGGAGTGGGATTCTAACAACTCTATATTTAAAAAGAAAAGATTTTATTTATTTTTATTCATGTGTATGAATATTGCCTGCTTGTATACATGCCTAGTACACACAGAAAAAGGTGTTGGATCTCTAGGAACTTGGATTTACAGATGGTTATGAGTCACCATGTGGGTGTTGTAGGTCCTATACAAGAACAGTGAGTGCTGTTAACTACTGAGCCATCTCTCCAGCCCTCTACCTCTACAAGCACGACAAAGCCTTATATACCCCAGATGGGCCTTGAACTCACTATGTAGCAGAGAACAACCCTGAACTTCTGATCCTCTTGCTTGTACCTTCTGGGATGTACAGATATGCACACCAACATTTTTCTATAAATTCTACACCTTCTGACTGTCAACAAAGTCCACCATGAGTAGCTAGATTTTATGAAGAACCCTGATGATCCAATTATATGCTTTGAATATGGGGTAAAGCAACAAGTTGGGATGGCTCGGCAAATGGATTCACTATCTGGGTACCTGTAACTGCCACAACCTGTGTGGTACCTTGTGATATGATGGGGTTGTCTCCTACCAGCAATATAAGAAAATATCTCTAGTCATCAGCAGGGGGACAAGCAGGAGGCCCATGGCCTACTGGGATTGCCAGTCTTCATGGCAGCATTGGGCTGCAACACACAGAGGTACTAGAGTTAGTGAAGACACTTAACTATCTCCTCACAAAAGTTCCCATTCATTTTTATTTACTAATTAAAGAGAACACTTTTTGTATGTATGGGTGCTTTGCCTGCATCTGTACCTATCTATGCATCGTGCATGTGTGTGTGTGTGTGTGTGTGTGTGTGTGTGTGTGTGTGTGTGTGTGTGTGTCTGCAGAGATGAGAAGAAGGTGTCAGGTCTTCTGGGACTGGAGTGACAGATACACGAGCTACGTATGAGTGCTGAGAACTGAACCTGGGTTCTCTGGAGGTGCATTCAGGACTTGGAACCACTGAGCTGTCTCTTCAGCCTCAGCTGCCACCCTTGAGACTTTACTGTCTACAGCCCTCCAGGGAAGGTCAGCAGTAAAGCATGCGCTCTCCATGTGTACACAGAGCTTACTAAAATCATCTTTTGCAAAGCATGGGAAATCACAGACATCTGTTAATGAACTGACTGAAACTTCCTGTAATCATTGAAAAACTATGTGATGTTCAAAATATGCTTCTCATGTTAAGAAGGGGGAGGGGCAAGTACAGTCTTTTCAATAAATAAAAGTTAACTGAAAATAGTCTTTCAGGCATGGATGCTGGGTCACTGATATACGGATAGGGAACTCGGAGGATCTAGCAGAATCAACTACAGCCTTGGTTTTCAAGTAGCAAATCTCAATTCAGTGAAGTATCATGAAATCAAAGCAATGTGCCTAGCATGCACATTTGGGGTACTATACTTCGAAAGCCTGAGTGTTTAGTAAACTGGGTCAGGGTGTGATTCATATTTACAGCAGAAAGTGACTGGTGGAGATTAAGCATTTCTGGATAGAGTTAAGGCGATGGTGAACGGAACAAGACTGATAATTTAGTAGGAACTGGAAAGGAGACTAGAAGGTTACCAGGCAAAGACAATCAGTCCTTCTTGGCCTCAAGAGCTGCTTGTGGGCCTACAATATGTACACTGTGGTCTATGTAAGTGGCTTGAGTTTCTGATGTCAGGTGTTGGAGAAGGCAAGAAAGAACAAGGGTTTGAAGTAGTGATCAGAAGAGCTGAAGTTTAAAATGGACTCTACATATATCCAGGTGTTTATTTAATTTCTTCCTTTAGTAGGGAGTATTAAATTATATATTTACCTTGACAGAAAATAATTGTGATAAGTCCATATTTTTTTTATTTAAAAAGTGCTATGTTTTTGAAGTAAAGGCAATATTGAAAGGAATGTCGGCTAAGCAGAATTAGTTAAGTTATTTGGGGGAGACAGTTGAGAGGGAAGGGGGCTCAGGGAGACACATTGCAGGCAGGATGAAAAGGATATGCAGAGAGCCTTACATGTGTTCAGGGTCCCATCCTGACAGGTCTGGAGAGACGGTTGCCTGGTCAGGGTGGCTTTGTATACATGGAGTAGAGTGTGCCTAGAGAAGGAGCAGCTAAGGCTGGGATTAGCTCTCACAAGGGTGGATTTACCAGCAAGTGACTGGAAATCAGGTGAGAGGCTGGCTTGGAGGCCACAGAAGCAGAGATTGCCATGTGCTGAAGGAGAAGGAAAGGGCCTTTAGAAGCATTCTGAAAGATGGGAAGGGAAAGCTGGAAAAGGGATAAAAGACACTCAGAGGTAGAAGAAGAGCTAGGTGCTAGAGAGAGATAGTGCCAACCCTGGGAGGGCTCACAGGCCCAGATACAGGCCCCCAGATGTCCAGTGATGACTCCAGGGGGGACACTGGTGGGCTGGGGTCAGAGAATGCTCCTCTTTGGCAAGAGGGATAGTTAGGATCTGAGTAGTAGGAGTTGACAAAATTCTCAAATGCTAACCATTCTCTGACAGTGTGACTTGAAGAGAGTGGGGCGGCTGGGTGGTGGTGGTTGGGCTGAAACAGTGTCCCTGGCATCTGATGTAAAGGTGGAGACTGAGTATTGGATTAAACAAACAGCAGCGATACGATCAGGGAGCTGTTGGAGGGGTGTCTCTGCAAGAAGGGAAAGGCCAGAAGCCCCATTAACAAGGAGGGGCTGTGCAGAGCTTCAGGAACCTAGGCAGGCATAGATGTCCATTAGTAAGCAACTGACACCCAGCTGGGTGCAGACCTTAGTAAGCAGTACGTACTTAGGAAGATGTAGACCTCGGTAAATAGCGTCCAGGTGGATGCAGACCTCAGTTAATCGGCATCCAGGTGGGTACAGACCCTCATTAGTAAGCAACTCGCACCTAGGTAGATGTAGACCTCAGGAAACAGTGGGCAGTCAGGTGGCAACTGAGAATGGAAGAGACAACACTAGGAACTGCCCAGCTCAGCTCAGTGGTAGGGAACCACATACCTGTGCAGACCCTACAGAACAAGAGCAGGGCTAGCTGGACCTCAAGCTGGCACATTATGGAAAGGTAACAGGTAAGATGGGTGCTAGGCGACCGGCAAGAAAGCGATCTGGCCAATTATATCACAGATGGACTTGCAAATCATGTGTGCAAGCTAGTCAGATCAACTGGCCAGCAGCCACCACAGAAGGCTGAACTGACATCTGCATTTCATGTTCACCACATTTTAAACATTAATATATGCATGTTAAGATGCAGATGCTGGGCTGGAGGTATAGCTTAGTGGTAAAGTGCTTGCCTAGTGTGTATGAGGTTCTAGGTTCAATCCCCAGCACTGGAAGAAAAGAAAAAAGACAAGTATTGATGTTAATAGACCAGGGCTGGATTCTGTGTTTCTCCTCTTCCCTCTTTGGCTCTGAGGACCAAACCCATGGACTTGTATAGGCTATACTCTCAACCAACTTTGCAAACCTCATCAGCTCCTGGGCAAGAACAGTGCTGCTGGTCTGCAGAGCACTTTAGAAAATGATTTGAATAAAAAAAAGTATATTCCCCTTTTGTACAGCATGATGTTTTGTAATACACAGACATTGTGGAATGACTAAACAGAGCTAATTAACACACATTACCTTACATACTTACCTTGGTTTTGATGGTCAGGACATTTAACATATTTGACTTGCCATTTTCAAGAATATGGCACGTTATTACTCTCAATGGCTAACACGAGGAACAACAGCCCTCAAATACACTGGTCCTATCTAACCAAACTTTAGATACCTTCATCAACAGCTCCCCGTCCCTGCGTTGGACAGGAGGGCTTTCCTTCCCTTCTGTGAGAACTCATTTGTCCTATGGCTTTTGGGGAGGTCCTGGAGCCAGCGACTGTTGACTGTTATGCCTTCAGGCACCAGTGACCTGTCTGATAGCTTTTAATAAACAATGATAATAGGAGTTTTCACACTTCTGATATCTACAAGTCAGGGTACCTTCTGTGTGTGTGGGGCTGTTCTTTGCTTCCCTTTGGAGAGCTGGTTGTTAAGCAGTTTATATACTCAGTGCAGGCCAACTCAGCCTTGACAGTGTTAACACAATACAAGGGCCACTGTGGGAGGGGTCTGGAGAACAAGTTCTGAGATGGCCTCACTCACAAGCTGATAAGGAGTAAATTTAGTCACATGACATACATCAACACAAAGGTGCCTGGAAGGCACTGGAGGCCCAACTTATCTCGTGCCAGACTACCCAACAGAGGCAAGCACCCTGTGCAGCCATGTCTGTGTGCCGATGAGTCACTAAGAGAAGCAGAGCTGGGGTGGAAGATTAGAGGAGTGATGGGCAGAAGGACTCGCTGAAAATGCTCATCTACGGGCATTGCACTGTCTTGCCTTTGTTGTACTAGGTGGACATGTCAGCAAAAAGGGGGCTAGTGCACATCAGCCTCAGAGAAGGAAATGAGTTAGTTTTTATCTGATTTGTTTACTGACCTAAAAAATGGAGGAAGTTAAAACCAAACCAAACCAAACCAACCAAACATTCATCTAACATGGCCAAGGAAAACCAATGGAATCCCTTTTGGTGACCATGTGAGGAAGACAATGGGAAGCTAGCTGGAACAAATAAGGGGAGTGGGAAATCTTTTTTTTGACCTGTCCTTTTAATTTCCTCTGTCTTTTTTCTTTAAATTCTTTTAAATTTCACATCCTAGTTATTAAGATCACAGACTCCAGAGTCCCTCTGCTGTCTGACAGATGAATCTGGTTACTCTCTGGGAAGCTGAAGCGCCTGTGACTAAATTTACCTGCTAAACTGCCCACAGATGCTGCTGAGGTGTCCAGGAGACTCTGGAGAAGGTGGTGGCAGATGGAGGTCATTCCAGGAGCTCCAAGCCCCCGGAAGAGGGAGGCTCCTGGGGGTGAGCTCAGGGAATGGACTCTGGTTCTTGGGAACCATGGCTGACCAGAAGTGCTGACATAACAATACTGTTACTGGGTTAGCTCCCAGGGTGGTACCTGGGAAGGGGATGAGCTGCTATCTCTGGGTATATAGGGAGAACAGAGGCCTTGGGATAAATCTGATATGCATTTGGGGTGTGAGGGTGCAGGTGGTTTATGCATGTGTGTATATGCATGTGTGTATCTGATGGAGGGGGTACAGTTTGCTTTGGAGGTTCACATCTCCTTTCCCTGCAGAGAAGACGGGGTTTAGAGTAGGCTAGGCCTCTGAGATAGGTGTCATCTAGGGCCTGGTAAGTACTTCCTATCTCTAGATTAACTCCTCCCCGCACATCCACTCCACTCTGCAGGAGGTGATGGCTATCTAGGCAGGAGCCACTAAGCTGTAGATACTACACTCTGTCCTCTTAGTAAAGGAACAGAAGAACTAGGCCAGAAATGTGTGTGTGTGTGTGTGTGTGTGTAGGCTCACTGTTGAACCCCAGAACCCACAGAACAGCAGGACAGATTACCAATGTCAAGTACCCAGCCACCCAGGGATTCTTAAGTTTCTCTTTGCTAGGATCCTCGTCTACAGTAGAGTGAGGCTAGGATGGGACAGGTCACAGTGGAGATGATGCTCTTAGAGGACTCAGGGGAGAGAGAGAAACTGGAGAGAGCGAATGTTTTAGAAATAGGAGGGGCAGAAGAATCCTGTATTATAGCTGAATGGTGATGGATGATGGTGTGTGTGTGTGTGTGTGTGTGCGCGTGCAAGTGCGTGTGTGTGCGCGTGCAAGTGCGTGCGCATGTGCGTGCGCGTGTGTGTGTGTGTGTGTGCGTGCGTGTGTCTGTGTGTGTGCATGTGTGTGTGTGTGTGTGCGTGTGTGTGTGTGTGTGTGTGCGTGCGTGTGCGTGTGTTCGTGTGTGTGTGCGTGTGTGTGCACGCGTGCGTGCGTGTGTGCGTGTGCGCTGTGCGTGCGTGTGTGTGTGTGTGCGTGCGTGCATGCGTGTGTGCGTGCGTGTGTGCGTGTGCGTGCGTGTGCGCGTGCGTGTGTGCGCGTGCGTGCGTGCGTGCGTGCGTGCGTGCGTGCGTGCGTGCGTGCGTGTGTGTGTGTGTGTGTGTGTGTGTGTGTACCTGAGCTTGCGCTGCCTGCTTGCTGGCAGGCCCTGCTCTGTGGAGATTGGAGCATGAGGGAAGGGTATGCTGCTTCTTATGTCTTCCTTCTCTTGGAGATGGTTTTGGGAATGAGTAACAAGTACAGCTGTTTGTCTATCTGTCTCTCTTGTGGTATTAGGGACCATGCCATGCACGGACTCCAGTGTGGAGCTATAGCCCCAGGCCTACAGTTGTATCCCCAGGCCTACAGTTGCATTCGAGGTATCTTTGTATGCTGCTCTAGGTAGGAGAGGCAGTTCTGCTGGGATTTTCCCAGTATTAGAGGTTTCTATAATGGGTAGCACTCATATCAGGGTGCCTAGCCATGGAAACATGGCTAAAAACCAACAGATGCCCTCTCCCCTCCAGCTCAACACCAACAGGTTCCAGTCACAACCAAGTCAGGCTACAAGTCTGTTGACACCTTTACCTGTTCCAGATCCCACAACGTCTCGGCTTGGTGACTCGGCCATGGCATCTGCCAGCCGTTCCCGGAGGCCTTCCTCTGTGTGTTCCGTGGAGGACATATGCCGCAGCCCGAAGCCCTCAGGCCAGCTCCCACACACCTCCAGCAGGGTCACGCTCCGGTCAAAGGTACCTGTGATACATGCGGGACAGGTGATGTTGAGTCTGTACCTTCAGAGGGCAGGCTGTTCTCTGTCCACCCACCCTTGCAGCTTGTCATGTCCAGGGCCACTTTAGTCTTTCCACCAGAAGAATGAGGGTTGGGTTCCCCAGGCACAGGGTTGTGTAGGTGGAACCCAGTAGCCTGTGCCACTGGATCAGAGAGTACACACGCAGGGCTGACTGCTGCATCAAGTCTGAGGAGTGATGGGGTTCAGAGACTGAGAGCTAAGGCAGGGGAAAGGAACCCCTCCCAGATTCAATCCAAACAGCCCTGCTTCCCCCCCCCCCCCCCCCCCACCATCACTCTCCATTTAAAACCTTGAATGGTTACAGGTGAGAGCTGTAGCTCAGCTCAAGGAATGCCTTCCTGACATGTATGAGGTCATACAGTCTTCCCTACCAAATTCAGATGTGGAGACCTGGTGGCACATGCCTGTAAATCCCAGCACCTGGGAGGTTGAGGCTAGAGGATCAGAAGTCCAAGGTCATCTTCAGCTACACAGTGAGGTTTAGGCCAGACAATGATGCTCTATGACACTTTAGACACTGTCTAAAATAAAAGAAGGCCTGGGAAGATGGCTCAGTGGCTATAGAACCCTTGAACTCAATATGCGTACTGAAGTTTGGATCTCCAGAACTCCAATAGAGCTGGGAGCAGTAAAGCAAGCATCTTTAGTCCCAGGACTCCTACGGTGAGATAAGAGGCAGAGACAGGAGAGTTCCTAGAAGCTTGTGGGCTGGCTAACCTGTTGTACACAGTGAGCAACAAAGACATGCTATATCAAGCAAAGTGGAAGGTGAAGACAGTCCTGTGGAATACATGTAAGTGCGCGTGTAGACACACACACACACACACACACACACACACACACACACACACACACTCTACCACCACTGCCAAGATCAATGATGAAGGGGATGTTTGCACAGCCTAACTTAAAAGCAAAAACCTTCATAAGCCACAGTCCTTTATAACCTATACCCAGCCTCATTTACAGGTGAAGCTTAGAGAGGTCAAGGGCTTAGAATTAACAGCAGGCCATGAAAGACCTGGTGCCAGGACTCAGATGTGCTGATGCCTATGTCTGGAACTCGTTCTGCCTCACTACAGATTGGCTCCTAGCCGTCAGGGACATAGGCATATCTGGGGTACCATTTCAGGGATGTGAGCGATACAGCTGGGTGATAGCATCTTCAACAAGGATCCTTCCTTAATCCAAACCTGGTTCCCAAGTTCCAGAAAGTACACGGTGTTCCACTGGATGCCAAGATTAGATGTTACATGCAAGATCACTTCAAAGACTGAATTGAAGTGATTTGACTTTATTCTACGGCAAGTTCACTGAGAAAGCTTATTTCATCCAGTCTCTCTTGGAAAGAGATCATGGTCATGGTCTGCTGCTTTAAGCACATACCATTTCCCCAGCGATTAGGTAACTGAATCCACTACATTTATTGAGCTTGGTTCCTGCCAGCACCAGGAGGACCAGGAAAAAAAAAATGCAAATGCTGATGTTTCCCCAAAGTTAAAAGTACACGAAACGCACACTCTTTATCAGTTCTTGTTTCTTCTCTTTGATCAGCCGTCAGAAACTATCTTTCCTTGCCGGGCAGGACTGGGCAGTGTCAGCGCACACTCGCAGCCACTGACAGGTGGTAATAGAGAGGGTGCGAGCCTCGGCCCCGGCGGGCGGCCCTGCCTGTGATAACGGCTGCAGCATGGAGGTGATAACCGTTAGTAAACACTCCGACAGCCGGTGCCTCCATACATCAGCAAAGTGGGCCTGATAATCCTGAACTCTTTGACCAGACAAAGGCCCTTGGCCAGCCCACTGGGATTTATATGTGTGGCAAGGGTCACTGCTGGCTCCTGAATTTCATCAGGCAACTTTGGCTTTGATTTATTTCTCACCTAATTGTGAGGTAGATTCCTGGCACAGGCAGAGTGGACAGCATCTACTGATAAACCTCCTCAGGAAGGAGTCTGACCAGAGAGTGTGGTACTTGCCATCAGCCTATTAGGTGGGAGCTTAACATTTGAAGTTGTCCTCCATTGGGCAGAGGTGGAACTGGGGGTGGGGGTGAGGGGACTGAGGAACCAGGCGCTGAGGAACCAGGCACTGAGACTTCAGGGGTGGGGAATGAGTGTCACTGGATCCTTAAAGAGCCTAAGCCAAACTATAGCTATGCACTAGCAGGAGCCAAGACCCCAGCTGACACACTCCAATATTAGCAACAGCTACCAGGAGTGTATCCTCAAGGACACCTGGCTAAGGACAGAGACTAAGCCTGCACATGTATTCCTACTCAGTGATGTTGGGAAGGTGCCTCTAGCTGCTTCATCCATGTCTGAGGTGGCAGTCATGACCTTTGGAACTGACAGGAGAGGTACTCTCTACTCCTGTCTCAAGGAACAGAAACCCTGAGCAAGGGTCTCCGGAGGAAAGCTGAGCTCCTCTATGCTCTAGTGAGAAGATCCAGAGAGTCAACCTGGGGCATCTACACTTAGTAACATCAGAAGAAAAGGTGGCCACTCTTTCTCTATTTACCTAGCTTCCTTGGAAGCCTAGGAATGGAGTGACCTGTCACAAGAATAGGGTGCCTGCCTCTAAAAGGGTGTCCACAAACACATGCTATGCTTACAGGTCAGGGGAGGGAGGTGGAAGCAGGGACAAGAGGACTAAAGTCAAGCATGGTAAAAGACAAAAATAATCAGAAAAAAAATTTGTAGCAAGAAGGGTTTGGGTGCCAGGCGGTGGTGGCTCATGCCTTTAGTCCCAGCACTTGGGAGGCAGAGACAGGTGGATTTCTGAGTTTAAGGCCAACCTGGTCTACAGAGTGAGTTCTAGGATAGCCAGGGCTATACAGAGAAACCTTGTCTCAAAAAACAAACAAACAAACAAACAAACAAAACAGAGAGAGAGAGAGAGAGAGAGAGAGAGAGAGAGAGAGAGGGAGGGGGGGGGGGGGGGGGGGGGGGGGGGGGGGGGAGAAGGGGGTTTGGGTAAGAAAGGAAATGAACATAAAAGAAGGATTGGGAGGGAGGGCCCAGTCCACAGATGGTAAAAGCCAGAGCAGTATGTACTTTTTTGGTCTTGTCTTTGAGACAGGTTCTTACTGTGCAACCCAGGCTGGTCTTGCACTAGCGACCTCAGCCTCCTATGGGATGAGATTATAGGAGAAAAGAATCATGAGCTGGTCTAAGGTTGGAGGCTGAAAACTGACCTCGGCTAGGACACACTTTCAGCTGTACTAGCTGCCTAACTCAAGGCAGGAGCCTCAGCATCCTCACCCACCAGAGTGCAAAAGGAATGGAGCCTCAGAGCTATGGCAGGGGCTGAGCTAGGTAAAAGAAAGCACCTGGTGCATGAGGGCACTGCACAGAACGGGTGTGTTTGAGGTATGTTAATACCATGGGGTATGGTTCTATGGCAGAATCTTGGCATAGCATGTGGGAAGTCCTGGGTTTGGTCCCCAGCACTGCAAGCAATGACAACAGTAGCTGTCTTGATGGTAACAATGCTAAGTAAGTACACCTTTCACCACTGGAGGCACTGCCATACATACAATTCTGACCATCACAATGACCCCGATGGTGGTACAGGTATTGCCTTAATTTATAGAGGAGTTGAAGCATGGGAAGCTTAAGTGACACGTTTGGAGTCTGTAAATGACAGATCTGGAACACATCTCTTAATTCTTAGTGTGGAGCTCATCCTGTTAGCTCCCATAGCGCTTCTTTTAGTGGTGCCTGCTGTGGAAAACAGTTTTCACTCCATCTTCCCTAATGTGTGTTGAGAATACATGTCACCTTCAACTGATGCCTTCCAGAAGCCTGCACACCCTGAGACCAGCCCGCGCTCCTTACAATATCGTAGTCATGGCGATGAGTCACCCTGTCTACCTGACGGCACTCAGGAGAACACAAACCAATAGATCTAGTAGTCTCTTAGCATGGGCATAGTTAAGGAGCTGAGGGCAGAGTATGGGGGAACCCAAGAGTGCTCAGGGAAGGAGCTCTCAGTCCTTTCTATTGTCCTGAGATGCTGCAGAGAGGAAACAGCCTCCTTCATCCTGCTAGGAGGAGGCCCTAAGGAGGCTCTGACACCCTTTGCTGGGGCAGCCCTTGTCTGATTAGCCTCCCACACTGGAATGAGAGCAGGGTTGCAGGCACACAGGGATCAGCAGTACTGGGTGAAGAGGCCAAGCCCTTGGAGGATGAGGTCACTTCTGGCACTTAGGAAACTGCCTATCTTGTCAGCATTGTCATTTGATTGACCCAGAGACACTTCTTTGGACAGGAGATGGTTGTGTCCCATTATGAAGACAGGACTACTTCAGGGAGCCAGGAAATGCTTACCTAGAGCAGGCTATTTGGAGAGCTCAGGGTACACTGCATAGCAACAGTGTTGGTGCAGGGCCTGGTGTTGAAGCTGCTTACAGGCCCTCTCATGCCTGCTGTTCCATCTGACTCACATTCATCAAACATTGATTAGTGTCCACTCTGATATGAGTCAAGCCTTGTTCTGAGGAATGGGGAAATAGTGTAAGGGGGGAAAAGGAGCTGAGTTCACCAAATTCTGGGAAGCAGCTACTAACATCTGAGCCTGAGAGACAAAGGGTAACTGGCTTTAATTGGCCTTCATTTGGGAAGCGTTCCCTCTAGGGTTGCCTCCTACTCTATCTTCTAAGTCTGACCTGCTCAGGGATGCCCTGGGCAGCTACCCGAGGGCCAGCAGACACAAAGCCCCAGAGTCTGACAGTGCAGCAGAAGGTGACTTTATCTTTGGGAGTAGAGCTGGTAAAAGCTATGCACTTACTAATTAAAATTTATAATTGGGTCTGAGGGTACAGCTCAGTGGCAGGAGCCTTCCCAGCTTACTTGAAGCTCTATATTCACCCCCCCCCCCGCCACCCATGTACACACGGAGACGGGGGAGACATGTAAGGCTGGGATGTGGCTCAGTGGTAGAATGCCTGGCTAATAAATGTGAGCTACAAGAGACTCTGGGGTTTGGTCTCTAGCACTGGGAAAATGTATGTTTGCATATAAAAAGTATGCAAGTGACTTCAGGGTGTGTAGGGATGGCTTGAAGCTAATGTGTGGACCCCAGCTAATCTGGGGAGCCATGAGATCATTCCCATCCCTACCCCCATGCTGTTTACACACTTGGCCCTCTCAGATAGTTCAGGAGTTCCTGGGGGCCCTGGGTTCCTCTAGAGTCCAAGGAGTCCAGGCTTCACTGGTCATGCTCACTCTAACCAATCTGAGAACTGAGTGGTCATGTTCACCTGGGAAAGGTGACAGTCACTTGAGTGGACAGCCACTGGACTGATCATCCAGGGCCAAGACAGGCAGAAGACAGAATTAAGATTGAAAAAGAAGAGGAAGGAATAAGATGCTAAGTGGGAGGGAAGGGAAAGCAGTTTCCTCCTCTGTTCTTTGTGCACTTAGGACTTGATGCTGAGATTCGGAAAGGACCAGGCCTGGGGTAGTCCAGTGTCTGTCTGCAGCTCCCAGCTTGGCAGCCTGTGCTAGTCACTCTTCCCAGGTTGTTGAGTTTCACAAACTCATGGTGGCCTGCCTATCTATATAAACTCCCACTGGCTCTATTCCCCAAGAGAACTAGCTGTGCTGTGTTCCCACGTATATTTTTAACATGTCAGTAGTATGTTACTTATACCATAGTGTCTCCTGATAGAAAGGGTAGGTGGAGTGAGAAGATATGAAGATTTCATCTTTTCCTCTTGATCCTTTAGGCTGGCTCCCAAAGTAACTCCATTCACATGCCACACAATGTAGAAGATGGTGTTCCATGAGTTAATGGAATTGGACAGCTCATCCTCATGTGACACACAGCCATTATCCCAGGGCAATGCATCTCATACAGGTCTGTGGGATGTTGGTAAAAGCACACACCCCCATTATGCTTTTAGTTGCCCAGAAGCAGGGCTCATGCCTGTAGCTCCAGCCCTCAGGAGGCTGAAGTAAGAGGACTGCCATGACTTCCTGGCCTACCTAGGCTACAGAAAAAGCCCTGTCTAAAAGAACAAAGAGCGGATGGGACAGGATCTAAGTATGTTATATGTATGTACTGCAATGTCCTCCTATAACCTAGTACCATGTACAATGAAGATATCTCAAGGAGGGCCAACTGTTAATTGTGTACAGTAGAGTGCTTGGTAGTGATAATGAGCAGCTGTTACTAGTTTAGATATCATTGCTACTTTAGAAAGCATACTTCTATTTATTAAAAAGAAGCTGACTATATAGTAGTTTGCCGAGTTCTGCAAGCAGCAGCCTCCCATAGCTTGTGTTTACTGTATCCCCTAATTCCAAGAGCCATCAGAGCTCATGCCTGAAATCCTGGTACTTGAGAGGCTGAGGCCAGAGGTCACTGTGAACTCCAGGCCTCTATGCACCACATAGCAAAATCCTGCTAGCCAACAAACAAAAACCAACCAACCAACAAAGGAGTGGAGGGAGACAATACTCAGTGAGCAGCTTGTGTGTGCTCCTTTGACTTGTACCAGTAAGTAGGGTTAGGATGTTCAAACAACAAACCACCAGATGATGAACACATTTCTCAGCACCTACCTCTGTAACAAATGACTGTATGATCCACACACACACAGACAGATGTGCTACACAGCAAAGGGCCCTGGACTCTAGTTATCTGCCACAACTCATGAATGTATGTATGACATACACATATTTTTAACTCAGATACTTTAATGATCTATGACAATCAATAAGCCATGTTAGTCCCATGTGCAGCCACTTGGGTATGGGGTTTGGGCTATGGGCATTAGCTTATTTTGAAAAGTTCTACTCTTCCAGCTTTGGAAGTGAACTGAGAGAGAAGAGAAGAAAAACACAAAACAAAAACACGAGCATGGTAAAAAACCACCAGTGCCAACACTGACTGCCAGGGAATGCCTAGTGCATTTCTTGTGGAACACCACCTTCTACGTTGTGTGGCGTGTGAATGGAGTTACTCTGGGAGGCAGCCTAAAGGATCAAGAGGAAAAGATGAAATCTTCACTCCACCTACCCTTTCTATCAGGAGACACTCTGGTATATGTAACATGCTACTGACTTGTTGGTGGCGCATCTTCCTGCTTTGCACAGGTCTCTAGAACTGTTGTGAGAAAGGGTAAGTTGCTGGTCAGAGGCTCATGGACCAGCGTGCCATATGTGGCCATGTTTATGGGCCTCTGAAGTAAATACGGGAAGTTAACGGGCACTGTCAAACAGTGACAGATGCACTAAGCATTTTGTGGTGAATTAACACAGAATAGTCACTAGGACAATCAGGCTACGTTTATAATTTGCAATATTAATGACAACACACATGTTAAAAGTTAGAATAGAGATTATGAAGCAAAATGTTATAACCAGAATTCCCCCATTACTTTTCTGGTTACTCTAGGCAAGTCACCCAGGCCAGGTAAATGTCACCATGTGAATATAAGGGAGTGACTCCCACCTAAGGGATTCCTATCTGCACTAACAGCTTCGATGTCATTGTCAATAATAGACTAATGGAGCGATGGTGAGAGGATGTCCAAGGTATCTTAGGGTAATAGCCACCCAATCTCATTTCCTATGAAGCAGATAACATAACCGAGCACAACAAGGCTGCAGCCACGTTCTTAACAAGTTAAAGGTACACAATAAGCAGAGGGCCTGGGTTCCAATGCCAATTCTTGTTACTTTCTCACTTTGTCACCTGGGGGAAGTCATCTCCCCAGTGGTGGCGACCTTGGGAGCTTCACCCACTGCAGATTCATCTCCCCAAATACATGTCCAGCTGCAGACTCCAAATGTGACCTTATTTAGAAATAACATCTTTGTGCTGGGGAGATGGCTCAGTGGGTAGAACATTTGCTATACAAACATAAGGTTCTGGGCTTGGTTCTGGCTCCCAGAGCCCGGGTATGAAGCTGCACGCATTTGCAATCCCAGTATTCCTACAGTAAGAGAGAGGAGACAGAGCTAGGAGAAATGGGGACAGCTCATGGGCCAGGTAGTCTGGCTCAGCCTCAACATGATGGAGAGTGAGGACAGACAGATGTCTGAGCAGACACATATACAATCCCCACACCCCTCAAGTGAAAAGACAAGTAGTTTGAGGAACAGTCTTTAGGCAGGCGGTACACCTATCAGCCAGAGCCCCTTCACTTAGGGTGATTGCTGACGTGTGAGGTGCACAGTAGGAGCCTTGGACGGGGAGTCAGAGCATATGGGTGGGTATGTGTACCCCACTTTACTGAGACCATTTGCCTGGGGCTCAAGAGGCAGGTGATGTGGCTTTAACGAAGGCCATGTCTCTCACATCCAATGGTCATCCACACCTGAGGGTGGGAACAGAAATTTACAGGTCTTTTTATTTTATTTAAAGATGGGGCCTCGCTGTGTAGCCCTGGACTGCCTGGAACTCTCTGGCCTTAAACTGACAGAGAACCAACCAACTGCCTCTGCCTCCCGAGTGCTGGGATTAAAAGTGTGCACTACCACACCCAACAGTTTCCTAAAGTTTTAAATAAACAAGTAAGTAAGTAAGTAAGTAAACAGAAGTTGGGACTGAGGCTAGAAATGGCTCAGGGATTGTGAGCACAGGCTGCTTTTCCACAGGACGTATGTTCAAGCTCCAGTAGCTACATGGTGGCCCACAATTGTCCGCAACTATACTTTCAGGGGGTCTGGTCTTATGAGAACACCTTGGAACACACAAATGGGTACTCATGCAGGGGTGGGGTGGGGGGG
>JADRCD010111316.1:0-11844 GCA_019843815.1 Montemys delectorum
TTTTTTTTAAAAAAGATTTACTTATTTATTTTATGTTTATAAGTACACTGTAGTTGTCTTCAGATACACCAGAAAGGAGCATCAGATCACATTGCAGATGGTTGTGAGCCACCATGTGGTTGCTGGGAGTTGAACTCAGGGCCTTTGGAAGAGCAGTCAGTGCTCTTAACCACTGAGCCACCTTTCTAGCCCGAGTTCTGTTTTTCAGTGGAAGCTCCTAAAGGTCATGTTTTGTCCATATTGCTCATATCATCCCAGCCATCAGCTCTACCTAGGAGACACCTGGACCCTGGGTTGACATCTGGGCTCTTAGTATTCCCATCATTTGCTTGTGAATTTTCCCCATTTATTATACCCAGCTGCCTTCAAAACACAAAACAAATAGGCGACTGGCTGGACTGTTATTGTGTCTCTGAGATCTACGAACATAACTGCAAACCCTTGTACATTCATGCAGACCCCTAAGTTGTGTGTTTATCAGACTTGGTAATACAACATAAGAGAAGAATTCAGTCCTCGGCTGGTTCACTTATCTGGAGGCGGGGAGAGTTGAGGGGAGGCAAGGCAAGAGACCACGGCAAAGACATTTACTTCATTGTCTGGGAAACAGAGAGGACGAGGGGTGGTGGTCTGAAACATCACCTCTCAGGGAATGTCCCCAGTGACCTTCCTTCCACTAGACCCTTCTTCCAGATAGTCCCATCATCTTTCAAGAGTACCAAGGGGTTGGTGCTTTTTGATACAGGATTCTCTGGGAGACCTTCAGGATCCCAAATATAGAGGCTTACTACCCAACTTCACTCCTCTGACAGCTCATGCATGACACTTTGCCAACTTCTGTTCAGAACAGAAGACGGCATAATCTCACACCTTGTGCAGACAGTTCCATGTCTTGACAGAAAAAGAAATGAATTTCCTACATATGTTATACTGCTCAAAACTTGCTGTGAAAAATGCTGAAATTATTATTATTAGCTTGTTCATACCAATGGGAAGTATGGCTTGGGAAAAACAAAGTACACATTTTAGAAGAAGGAAGCTTAAGGTTTTTTTTTTTTTGTTGTTGTTTTTTTTTTTTATCTAATAACTTACTTGTGCTAAGCGCTTTGCAAGGTCCTTTAGATCTGCCCTAAGTTACGACACTGCAAGGTAGGTCATGGCATCTTCATCTTATGGCTAAGAAGAATGGTGTTTAGGAAGGTAAAATAACTGGGTACACAGGTCATAAATGGTAGCAGTAAGATTTTGATTTCCGATCTGTTGACAAACCTCTCCAAGTGAGACGAACACCCTCCTCCCACCACTCATGGTCACTTTCTCTCCTTCCTCTTGACCTTCCCTTCACTTTTCCCTTGCAATGAGATGTTCTTAAATTTACTAAAGATAACAGGATTGGGGAGGTAGCTCAGTGGTTAGACGTGCTAGCTGCTCTTCCAGATGATCCAGGTACAATTCCCAGCACCCACATGCAACTCACATGTGGTGTACAAATATATATGCAGGCAAAACACCAATACACATAAAATAAATAAAAATTTAAAATTATAATGGTTAGAAATAGAAGTACGATAACTTTTGTTAGGAACATTTTATAATCAAGACATATTTTTTTATGAGTATTTATGATGTCTATCCTATATGATTATGGAAGCTTAGAACTCCCATGTTCTTTCCTTTGCAGGAGAGTGAGTGATTTAATTTGGTCCAAGGAAGAAGGCCTGAGAACAGGGAACACTGAAGTCGGGAGATGAAGGGCCTCACACAGAAGGAGCAAACATGCCTTTTTTATGCTTTTTGGTTCTTTGTGCTCTATTGTGGCTTGCATGAGGATGCAGCATGCTGCGGTGGCACACACTGAGCCTACTGATTCAAAGGCTCATCTATTTTCAGATCACCCTTGCAGATATGCTCAGAAATAATGTCTTACCAGCTGCAATCCAGCCAGTCATCATTAGCCCAGTGAAATTGACACATTAAACATAAGAAGCCATAAATATCATGATAATAGAAGTTAAATATTTAAAATGTGTCAATAATTACAAAATTGAATGAGAAATGCTATAAATATCACAAAGTATAGAGGATAACATTGTTGTTGTTGTTTTTTAATTAGCCGAGGTATCCTAAAATGATTTGTTCCTACCTTTGGGGGGAGTCTTGAATCTTTAGCCACTCCCTCACATGACAGCAGGAGAACACAGTAATGCAAACACTTCTTGTAGCTGATCTTTGTGGGGTCTTTTTCTTACCCTCCCCCATTTCACCCACATAATGTCAGATACTAGAGAAACAAAAATAGAGGGGAGAGACGAATTAGGAAAATCTCTGAACCTAATTTCTTTCCTTTCGTTTCTTCTTTGAGCATGAGGACTATCAGACCACAGTCAACCCCTGTGAACGACCACCAACCATCCACCTTGCCCCTTTGTACTGTACTCTCTGAAAAGGTCCCAGAATTCCAAACATTACACAATAGCAGAAACATCTGCAGCTGGCAAAACCATGCTTCTGCTAGAGCACTAGGCAAATCATAGTCAGCTGTTGTGGACGGTCTGAAGCAGCCCCACATTTCTACACCTGGGGTTAAAATAAAAGCACATTCTTATAATATTTGTTTTTTTTTTTTGTAAAAAATTCCAGAATTCTCATTACATTCCCTGGTCCTGGTTAATTTGTGTTTAAAGTAAGTCTAGAAAGAGCCATAGACTAGCTTCTGGATCTGTTTCTCAGGCACTGTACGCATCCTTGAAGTGCTGGCTACTATGAAACCCATATATAGCAGCATTTCTGGACTCCCTGACTTAGTTCAGGTAGTTAGAATATTCCTGGTTGTCATTTCTCCACCAGGGCAGTTGGCAATAATGTGACTATACAAACACTGCCTGCAAAATATGTTCATATATGCCATTAAACCTAACACAATCCAAATGCTTTCCCTGACTCAAACTTCTTTGAGTCAGACCAGAATACATTGGTGGTACATGGCATGGGATGGAGAAACAGCAAAAAAAAAAACCAGTGCTCCAACATCATTTGCAACTCAAATAATCTACATAATTTTACCAAAACACAAGGCTGTGAGAACATGCTAGAGATTATACTTGAAATGGACTTTTTGCCAGTGCAGTTCCCAAAAGCCTAACTTCTGTTGGTTTCCAAGAAAAACCTGCCCTGGATGGGGTTACAGAATTTAAAAATGGTGTTTTGCTGTAATACACAGGATTCTATGTCATACATGCATCAAAAAGATGGTCTACAACATCTGTGCTGAGCAGCAGCAGGTACCTAACCTCACTGAGTGAAGCAGAGGAGGGGGGGGTGTTTTTCTTCTTTTCCAGGGTGTTTTATAAATAGAGCGATGTAAATTGGACATGTTTGAGTGCTGGTAAGTCTCAAAGGCCCTTGTCTCTTTGCCCCCATATCTCTTTGGATTTGCAAAGGAATTGTTTGCAAATAGGTCTCAAACTCCTATGTTAGCTTAATTAATATTAAACACACCGTTTAGTATTCTTCTAAGTGGGCAAGTTAACATGTAGAGGGTAAGAGTGTGTTATTGCTGTTAAAGACCACATAGTAGAAAAATTACAACTGCGCTAAAGAAAGTCTTTAAAAATTCATTAAGAGGTAATCAAGCTTTTGCAAACCCATCTGTCACGGGCAGTTATAACATAGTTACTGTAACTCGCCCGGTGTCCTGGAAAAAGTCACCTTTGGCTTTTCTTGCTGTGCTCATTGGTCATGCCTTCCGAGGCCTGGCTTCTCCATGGGTTCTCTTCTTAGCAGAAGCTCTTAAACTTTCTACCTTTATTGCATCGGTGGATAGCTGTTTTGAAATGTTAAGGGTACTTCTAACTGTGTCTGTACTGTCGTCTGTGTTACAATGTTTATTGCTCAGCTGGGCTATGGTTTTATAAATAAAAAGAGCTCAGAAGACAAATCGAACTTGTAATAGGAACACATTAACTTTGTATAGCAAATATACATGTTTACAACTATTTTTAAATTGTCTCTCTCTCTCTGTGTGAGTGTGTGTGTGTGTGTGTATGTAGGTATGTGCAAGCCAGTTGAGTACAGGTGCTAGCAGAGGCCAGATGAGTTGCATCCTCTAGAACTGGAGTTACATGTTATCTGTACCCAGGTTATCTGCAAAGTAATGTGTTGCTCTTTTTAAAATTATATATTGGATCTCCATCAACTCCCTGTCCTGAGAGCTAAAGTTAGAGATGGTTATGAGCCATCTGATGTGGGTGATGGGAATCAAACCCACACCCTCTGGAAGAGTGGCATGTTCTATTAACTACTGAACATCTCTCTAGCTCATGAAAAAATTTAAAATGTTTAAATAGGGGGCTGGAGAGAAGGCTCAGTGATTAAGAACACTGGGTTCAATTTCTAGTATTGTTATGGTGGCTCATAGCCATCTGTAATTCTATTTTCAAGGGATCCAATACTCTGTTCTGGCTTCCCACTGCACTCGACAAGCAAGTAGCACATAGACAGGCATGCAGACAACAAAACAAAACAAAACAGCAAAACAAAACACATTTGTGTAAAATAAACATTTCCAAGAAGACAACCTTTTTTTCTCTGTCTCCAATACAAAATTTAACACAAAATGTTTTAAAAATTGTTATAGACTCTGAATTGTTACATGGATGAACCTTTTTATTTTTTTTTAAATGAAACTATTTCCACGGGAGGATCCAGTTTCAAGAGAACGGTATTTTCTATTTAGTTTGTAGGGAAAAAAGTCTTTTGTCTTACTGGTCTAGCTAAAAAGCCTGATAACCTCTGGTCAGTGAGGCATTGTTCCAAAGGGCTGGCCTGGAATCAGGAAACAAAGGCTGGCCTCATAGCTGGCATTACGACTCTGGCTGTTATGTGGCACTGTTCTCTTCTCTCTCTCTCTCTCTCTCTCTCTCTCTCTCTCTCTCTCTCTCTCTCTCTCATCTTTATTGCTTAAAGCGTGGCTGGTGTGATGTGTAGAGCTGCCTACGTGAAAGAAGCCTGATCTCTTTTAGGATCCTAATGCTCTTTCTGCTCATGGTTTTTGATAATTGGTTTTAGGCCTCTAGGCAGCTCCTTGAGAGTTTCCACTCTTACATGACTTAAGGATGTAAGGATGTAAGGAGAGAGTTTTAAATACTGATAGGCACCCTCACTATGTTCTTTAGAATTAAAGACTACTTATGACGATCAAAATAGTCTTTGGCAAGAAGCAGAAAGCATTCATCTAATCAGTGGTCAAACCCAAGCAGGCACTGGAATCACCTGAGGGAGTAATTAAAACAGAGACCACTGGACCCCACCCTCAGAGTTACTAATTCAGCAGGACTGGATGGAGCCCAAGAATTTGCCTTTCTAATAAGTTCCCAGGTGGCAGCCCCGGACCCGCGTCCCGCCCCCCCCCGCCCCCCCCCCCCCCCCCCCGTTGAGAACTACTGACGGAGGACATTTGATGATGCCTATATTTTTAGAAGTAGAGCTGATAGGTATTGCCATGCCTTCTCAGGAACAGCCCAGGCGTCACTTAGGAAGATGCACCATCATGGGTAATGTCAGGGGAACAATAATGAGGACTTACAGCTCAGAACGTTCTTAATTGACCATTTTCCAATACAGCAGTCCCCAGCCAAGCATTACATAATACTTACTAATGCAAGAAATGATTAAGCGGTTTCTTTGCGCTAATACTCTAACATGCATATTCATATCTATTTACTACTTTCTGTTATGGATGTTTACTGATGATACTGAAGGGGCAACTGGGAATTCTAGGTGTGGATTTAAATTGTGGGACATCAGAAGGGTAGAATAGTTGTTCTGCCCTCTACATGATCCAAGCTAAAGCCACCACAAAATCTCAATATTAAAAAAAATAAATTTCCCTTACCCCTACTCAGCTTCATACTCAACAAGGATGTCAAAGACCCAGAATGGCAATTTAACTGGAAAGATGAAATCAGTCTTCCTGATGCTGCTGAGTGGAGTTTAGATCCTGGACATATGTTAAATATGTATTCTGTTGGTTTTTTTCAATTGAGCATGTGAATGAACATGTCTCAATTACCTATGAAATAATCTCTCTAAAATACTTGCCTCTGCTAATTTATTCACAAGATTACACTCTCATTTCAGCAACCCTGTCCAACTCTGAGACGATAAACCCAAGAGATTTTTGAAAAGCTTCTCCTTAGAGCATGAGTTCCCTAGTAATGGTATTTGAAGGTTAAATTAAAAAAAACAAACAAACAAACAAGTAGATTGTAGACAATAACCGAGGCCAGCTGAGAAAGACAATGACTATATAATTAAATAATCTAGTCTTGACTGTCATCAAGGAAGCTTTAGGACAAATGTCCTAGATTCGGGAATTAGTCCCTCTCAAGGCTGTATGAGTCCATAATGAAATGAATAAGGCCAGACATGAGTAAAACAAGATAGTGAACAGAGGAGGAATTCAGTAAGCTGGGTCCATCTTGTGTGCTCCCTAGCAGGGCACTGTGGAAATTCGCAGGAAATCAAAGATGGACATTCTGCTTTTACACTGGGCAGGAAGAAACCCCGTGTAAGGAGCATCACCTGTGTGAGTCATGGCTTTGTGAGTTCTAAAAAGCAATTGAGCTGCTTGCCTCACAGGTTTCTGACAGCTGCATCTAATTACCTCAGAGAATTGCGTTGTTTCTACCAAAAAGCACCAAACATATGTCTGGTTCAGGTTGTTCTGTAAAAACTGATTTTTAATTTTTCTAAACTTAAATGCTTTAATCAAATGTTCAGTCTTGGCATTTTTCCTTTCCCAGATTATTTTCATATTTTTTCCACGGTATAAATGAGTTAGTTTGGTGGTGTAGCTCAATGGTATAGTATCTACTTTGCATTATGTGGCTTAGGAAACAATGAACCATCATGTAGGCTTTCTAAAGACCCCGAGTGCTGTAGGCTTTCATTTGCCTCAACAGATGTGTAAAACCCTACACAGTCAACTATCTTTATGTTTGCTGGAAGAGAACTCATGTAAAGCAATAAGAAGGTACAGACTCAATGTCAGTTTTCAATTTTGTTGAAGAATCTGCCACTGTAGTCATTGATTAAGAAAAAGAAAAGAAAAACAACAACAACAACAACCTGGGCTAGAGGTTCATTGTAATTGTGGAATTCCTTGCATGACATAGAAGAAGCCTGCAGTTTGAGCCTTGGCTTGGAACAAGAAATAAAGTTTCAGGGTACACAACCATGTAAAAACCAAAAGGCTAAAACGTCACTTCAATTTTAAAGAATGAGGTACAGTCGTATAATTTTAAAACATCACTAATTAGAGTTGAGAGAAACTTCTGCATAGAACTCTTGAAATCCAGAGCCAAGTTTTTGCTTTACTTCCTAATATGGGCCTTAAAAACCATAACCTTATTTCAGCCACCTGATTTATCTACTACTCTGTCCCCTCCCATCAATGTTTCCTTAAGCATTTTAAATGGCTAGCACAGCACTTTGTCATTTGATTATATCACAAACCATACTACATTAAACTCTTTACATTTTTATAGGAACAACCAGCTAAATCTTAACCTTTTAATCTAATGGTTTCTTCTCAGCCAACCTACCAATTTGGATGCTTCTAGTTCCAAGCAGCAGAAAATGCCGTGTGTTATCTCATGTTACAGGAAGCCCAGGGCATGCCAGGCTCTAGGTTGGTTCGTGGCTTAGTCACACAGTTTGGCAACTGGCTTCTTCCTGTCACTACTTTTCATCCTTGCTGTTCACTTGTCACCAGAGATATGTGGGAAGAGGGATATTGAGATCGTCGAAGCTCTCTCGAGCATTCGGCATCATTAGGATGTCATGTCCAATCACAGGTTGTTGAATCTACCCTGAGACTTTCTGGTTCAGTTGATCCCAGTAAGATCTGAGAACGTACCTTTCTGCCAAGCTCTCAGGTGGTGCCGAGGCTGCTGGTAGTGGGGCCAAACGGAGAGACCAGGAAGGGTGTGGGAATTTGAGGGTCACTTATAATGTTCATGCAGTACATACTTTATCATTTATAGTACAACATTGAGATAGATCTCTTTACTCTCCACCCTCCAAAAAGCCTGATGCCATTCTAGTTTGTGAAATTCTTCTAGACAGGCACACTTCCAATAATTCCCAGTGTTTGATGTACCAAGTTCTTTGAAAAGTTTTATGTCTGGCTGTTTGAAGTAGGGTCAGATTAAGTCCCAAATTCAACTTGTTCCCAGATTACAGAAATATCTCTACTACCCTGTCCTCTCTGGTTCCCCATTTCACTGTAATAGAGAATATTTGACAACATTAAATTATTTTTTAGTATCTTTTAATATAGGGTATAGGTATTGCCTCTTATAAACAAAAAAATCCAAAAGAACCCCCCTATCTTAGTCAGGGTTTCTATTCCTGCACAAACATCATGACCAAGAAGCAAGTTGGGGAGGAAAGGGTTTATTCAGCTTACTTCCACATTGCTGTTGATCACCAGAGGAAGTCAGGACTGGAACTCAAGCAGGTCAGGAAGCAGGAGCTGATGCAGAGACCATGGCTTGCTTCTCCTGGCTTGCTCAGCCTGTTCTCTTATAGAACCCAAGACTTCCATCCCAGGGATGGCACCACCCACAAGGGGCCCTACCCCCTTGATCACTAATTGAGAAAATGCCCCACAGCTGGATCTCATGAAGGCACTTCCCCAACTGAAACTCCCTTCTGTGATAACTCCAGCCTTTGTCAAGTTGACACACAAAACCAGCCAGTACAATTGACCCCTTGCCAACTTGACACACAAACACATCACTATTAAGCCTCAACCCTTACTTTCTTATTCATCCCCAAGATCTAAAGTCCCACAGTCTTTACATATTAAAAGTTCAATCAATTTAAAATGTCCAATAACTTTTAAAATTCAAGGTCTCTTAACTGTGGGCTCCACTAAAATACATTCTTCCTTCAAGAGGGAAAAATATCAGGGCACAGTCACAATCAAAAGCAAAAATCAAACTCCAACCGTCCCATGTCTGGGATCCACTCACAATCTTCTGGATTCCTCCAAGGGCTTGGGTCACTTCTCTAGTTCGGCCCTTTGTAGCACACACCTTGTCTTCTGGGCTCCAGATGCCTGTACTCCATTGCTGCTGCTGTCCTTGGTGGTCATTGCATGGTACTGGCATTCCCAAAACACTGCTGTAACTAGGTTTTGCCACTAGCCTCTCATAGACTGTCTTCACGGTGCCAAGCCTCAACTCCTTTGCATGACACCTTCAGTCCTGGGCCATCAATTGCAACTGAGGGTGCACCTTCACCAATGGCCTTCCATGGCCTCTTACTGTGCTGAGCCTCAGCTGCTCTTCATGACCCCTTTGTGCCTTCAAAATCAGTACCACCTGGGTGACTCTTACACATTACCAAGTCCTGCTGCAGCACAAGGTACAACCTTGGCTATCTCTGGAACACAGCTTCTTTGTGCTCTCAGAAAACACTTCTCAGAAGATGTTACCTCAATGATGTGGGTCTCTCCTTAATCATCGCTAATTTCTTAGCTCCAGCTAACTAGCTTCAATAGTCCCAGTAATGCAAAGTTTTCTCTTTAGTAGTTCTGGTATCTTGTTAATCACAGCTGATATTTCAGCCCCAGTTAACCAGAACCACAGAATCTTCACAATCAAAACAACATGGCCCTGATAAGAGTCTTTAATCTTCCCTCTGAAATTTCACAAGCCAGGTCTCCATCTTCTGCACTGTTCTCAACATGATCTTCCAAGCTCCTACAGAACATCCCACAGAGTTCTTAACAATCAGTGGCTCTTCTAGCTCAAAGTTCCAAAGTCCTTCCACAGTCCTCCCCAAAACATGGTCAGGTTTTCACAGGAATATCCCACTACGCTGGTACCAATTTGTTTTAGTCAGGGTTCCTATTCCTGCACAAACATCATGACCAAGAAGCAAGTTGGGGAGGAAAGGGTTTATTTAGCTTACTTCCACATTGCTGTTGATCACCAGAGGAAGTCAGGACTGGAACTCAAGCAGGTCAGGAAGCAGGAGCTGATGCAGAGGCCATGGAGGGATGTCTCTTACTGGCTTGCTTCTCCTGGCTTGCTCAGCCTGTTCTCTTATAGAACCCAAGACTTCCATCCCAGGGATGTCACCACCCACAAGGGGTCCTACCCCCTTGATCACTAATTGAGAAAATGCCCCACAGCTGGATCTCATGGAGGCACTTCCCCAACTGAAGCCCCCTTCTCTGTGACTCCAGCCTGTGTGAAATTGACATACAAAACCAGCCAGTACAGTCAGGACTGATATGCACACCATCAAAATCCGAAGCGCAGGCTGAAATTTCCTATGTGCAAGGATGTATGCACCTCAGTATTGTAAGCTTCCGATTTCACGTCGTTACTTGGATCCAAACTCTATAATTTCCTCTGCTCTGGGCAGTGCTTGATATTGTTCAGGATACTCCTACTTTCAAGAAGTCCCAGTTAATCTCTTTGTGGTTTTGGAGATGAATGTTACATTGTTACATTCTGAAAGTCTCTTAAATTCTCCCCTACCCCATCTTTTGTTCTGTAGCAAAATTCAGTAGCAAAGTCCAAGGTGGGATTACCTTTATTTATTCCACAATAAATACTTATAATGGCAATCTGTAATGGCTATTCCTGGTTGTCAACTTGACTGCATCTGGAATGAACTACACTCCAGAACTGGAGAGCACATCTGTGTTCCAGATCTTGAGACTGGAAGACACAAGTTTCTCACCTGGATCTTGGCATGGATCTCTTGAGGCCATGAAAAGCTTGTGTGGGCAAGGCAATACACACCTTTAATCCCAGGAGACTTAGGCAAGAAGATCTCAGTCCAGGGTCAGCCTAGGACAAAGCAAGTTTTAGATCCAGATGTGGTGGTGCACACTTCTAGTCTGGGCCACACCTTCTGCTGGAGGCCTACATAAGACGTTGGAAGAAGGAAGATTCTTCTTCTTTCACTGCTTGTACTTACCTGTCAGCACATCTGTTGGACCCTACTTCTACAGAAGACCAGCTGAAACAACTAGCCTCATGGGACAGAGCAACTACTAGATTCTTGGACTTCCCATCCACAGCTGCCCATTGTCGGATTAGTTGGGCTGATTATAAGTCAACACAGTAAATTCCCTTAGTAAATAGAGACATTCCATAAGTTCTGTGACTCTAGAGAACCCTAATACCCAATCTTTCAGCATTATGCACTTATGTAACAAATATCACATATATGAGAATATATATGAGAATATAATATATATTCTCATATCAGCTGGTGCATGGCTCAGTGTCTGAGAGATCTTGGGGCAGGGTGGGGGGGGTCAGATTAGTTCAGCCTGCTGGTCTTCCTACAGGGCCTCCTCCCTCCTCAGCTTCTTCCAGCTTTTCCAGAATTCAACCATAGGGGTCCTCAGCTTCTGGTCATTGGTTGGGTGCAAATATCTGCATCTGACTCAGCTGCTTGTTGGGCCTCTCGGAGGGCAGCCATGCTAGGCTCTTGTCTATAAGCACACCATAGCATCAGTAATAGTGTCAGGCCTTGGAGCTGCCTCTTGAGCTGGATCCCAGTTTGGGCCTGTCACTGGACCTCCTTTCCATCAGGCTCCTCTCCACTTTTGTCCCTGCAGTTCTTTCAGACAGGAACAATTCTGGATCAGAGTTTTTGACTGTGGGATGGCAACCCCATTCCTCTACTAGATGCCCTGTCTTTCTACTGGAGGTAGACTTACATCCCCTCCCCCACTGTAGAGTATTTCATCTAAGGTCCCTTCCTTTCAGTCCTGAGACTCTCTCACCTCCTGATTTCTTTTCTTCCTTCCTT